>RJWM01006015.1:0-87368 GCA_004363535.1 Dasyprocta punctata
AAAAAAAGATCTATTTAAATCTTATTTGTGCTACAGTAGGGTTTTTCCCCTTACAGAGGTCTTGGTAATCATGTTAACTTATTTTGTATACAGTATGACTGTCTGTGCCAATCTGATTTTGTTTGTCCCTTTGCATAGAGTATTATTTCTGAACTGTTGAATAATAGTTGGTTTGCTTGCAGTCTTTGTTTTATAGAGATTGTGTTTCTCATATGCCTAGGAATTTATTTCTGCATCATTATATTCCAGTGGAGTGGGGCTGTGGGTGGTAATGAATAATACTGTACATCTTGGGAAGGCGCCTAATCTGTGTAGCCTGTGCTCCTCCTGGTGAACTCGATTAGGGAAGAGCTCTAGCATTAAAGTGCGGGCCCAATATGCCCCCATTTGCCTCAATACCTCCATGGGTATTCTCTGGGGTCACCACTCTAGGTCACAGTCCCCTAATCCTTGGGCTGGGTGTGGCAACAGGAGAGAAGGCTCAGAGGCCAGCTGGTCACTCTCTTCCATCATTGCACTCTCAGTGGGTCTTGGAAGCACACTGGAGTGACCTGGGTTGATTCCATAAAAATTTTAATTTTCCAAGTCCCAGATGAGGCTGAGGGCATCAAGGTGAATTAAAGCTCTCCAGGTGATTCTGATATGCATTCCTAGCCCTGTCCCAAAGTTACTTGCTGACTGGAGAAGATGTTGGACTGACATGTCTCTCTGCTTTGCCTCAGTTACCAGGGGACAGGTCTCTGCCAGGGCAATGTGGACACTACCCCAGGGCACCAAGGACCCTGTCTCTGGATATCAGTCCTCGTCTTCTCTGGCCGATCTATCTCTCATTATGTGGACTCACTGAACTTCTGGTCATAAGAGAGTCTTCACAGTGTTTAAGCTGTCAGCTTTGCCAATCCCTTTCTTACTACTGTTAGGTTTAGGGGAGGCATTGGGTACCAGTTCGTGTGCCTTTAGAATGGGAGATCTCCTTTACCTGTAATTCTGAAAGAGTAAAAGTCTAAGTCAGCCAGGAGGTCCTGGCCCTTGGTAGCATGCATATTATGCTTTGGACCTTTTAACAAATAGTGGGAAAACAGAAGTGAACACTGGACTTAAGGTGCCATGTGTGGGATATGACGCTTAGGTAACAAAACAAGTTGTGTCCCTTACAAAGTGATTGGGAGGATTAAATGAAATAAAAAACAAAACTTTCCAGCAATGATGGGCTTTCAGAAGATTCTTGTAGATGTGAGCTGAGTTTGAACTCTTTTAGACTGAACCAGACAGGAATGCTAGCTAGTATTGCTAGGAGGATTGGTTATATAAGAAGAAAAAAACCAAACTCCAAAAAATGAAGAAAGAAAGAACCCCAGCTGATAGGTAGCATTGTAAATACCACAGGCTTAAGTGTTCCTTGAGTCATACTTTGGTGCTTGGTCCCCTGTTAGGATTGTTCATTAGCATTTATTTTATTAGATTTCTGCTATGTGACAACAGGGGCACATAAGAGAGCTCATACAACTCTGTTTTAGAATCAGACTAGTTAGAAGTTCAAGCTGTTAGATGGCAATTTTTTAATGACCAGGAATTCCAATAGTGACTTTGGGCCAATTATTTCAGGCCTGGTCCTATCTGAGTTCAACTCTTTCCAGGGTAAAATTTACCATGGGCTTTTAATATCCATGTAACTAATAATGAAAGTCAGCAGAGACTCCTAGGCACAGAAATATGGTAATATAAGTAGCATTTTGATAGTGATCAATGCAGCAACTGAATAGAGCTTTTTGCCAGGAGTCATTCATTCCCACCACCATATTTATGGGTCGAAGTGTTTTCCAAACAGATGTTAAAGTCATAATCTCCAATGTAGTTATGCACATGAGCTCATTTGAAAATAGGTTCAATGCAGATAATCAAGTTAAATAAGGTCGTTGGGCAATTGCATCCTGGAGGGCAGGGATGGCTGGAAGACAGTGAGTTTGTGCTCTGTACCCCTCCATTACATCCTGCATGGCAGGGCCAGCTGGAATACAGTGAGTTTGAGCTCCCCGCCTCCTCCATTACCCCCATAGAAGGTGGGAACAGCTGGAAGAGTGTAAGACTGATTGGAACCCCAAGACCCAGCACAACAGCCTGGCACACAGATGCACACACACCTTTGGAGGGTGAAGTAATCAGCAAGGCCATGATGTGGAAGCATCTAAAGCAGCAGGAGGAGACAGCAGTTGGACTCTGGAGAACTCCACTGACAGAAGACCAGTCCCAGTTCCGACATCCAGAGGCCAAGATCGGCTTCATACTCAGCACATCTCTGGGATGTAGCATGGACATTATCACAGGACTGTAAACACCAGAAGTAGGTAGGTTCTTGGGATAGCTATAAAGAACCAGCTACATCTGGAGGACATCTCTGAGGAACGAACATCTCCTTTCCTCCTTGAGAGAGGCCTCAATGCCTCTCCCATGGGAGGCTGACAGGCATCAATATACAAGATAAAACAAAAGAAAAAAGAGAAGGCAAAGAATGGCAAGATACAGAGGCAGGGTGCGGCCCCAGCCACCCAGCCCATCAAGGACAGGCCTAGAACTCAATGAGACAGATGCAGTTGGAAGTCAAACACTGCGACTTTCTGAAATGATAACAACAGAAGTGAAAAAACAAGTGGAAAAGGCTATGAAGAAAATGATCTCTCAGGTACAAAAAAAATTGCTGCTTAAAATCAAAGATATTAGGGAAGACACAAATAAAAGAATAAGATGGAAACAAAGAAAGAGAAAAGATGGAAAAAAGATGGAAACAAAAAAAAAAAGATGGAAACAAAAATGCTCAACATAGGAGATAAATGGAATCCATGAAACAGATCCAAACAGAGACCCAGGAGATTAAAACCTCCAATGAAAGTATATGCAACAGACTGATTGAAGGAAATAATAGAATTTTGGACCTTGAAGACAGAATTGTGGCTAGTGATCATAAAAAGAAAGATATCTTAAAAATAGCAATTCAACAACTATAAGATGAAGCAAAGAAAAATAACACAAGATTGATTGGGGTCAATGAGAAAGCTGGAGGTAGCACAAATGCCATAACAATCATAAATATATATGCACCTAATACAGGAGCACCCAACTATATAAGACAGTTATTGGAAGACATGGAAAATCAAATGAGCAATAGCACAGTTGGAATGGTGGACCTCAATACCACGTTATCACAGAGAAACTAGGTAGAAAATCAGCAAAGAAATATCAGAGCTAAACCAAACCTGTAAATGAATGGACTTAATAGGAAGAAGCCACGCCCAGAGGTCATGCGCCAGTGGCCAGGAGAGATCTGGGGAGCCCAGCACAGGACCAGAGAAGAAGCCACACCCCAACTCCCCACTGCCATGGGGGAACATTAGTGAACCAAAGCCACACGCCTCTCCATCACTGCAGGAACTTTGGATTGGAGGAACCCAGGTGCCTAGTCCAATCCACTATACCAAGGAACTGGTAGTCAATGCAGGAAGCACCCAGGATGCAGCAATGAGTTGATTTGGAGGGACACAGTAAAATGTCAAGACAAAGGAGCAAAATATAATCTCAGACCTCCAGCCCACACAGAACAAGGTCAGGAGACACAGACATAGAAGTCACACACCTGAAACTTCTGAAAAGGTAACAACTGAAGTAAGGAAGCAACTTAGTTCTTGTATTATTTGGCTCATTTTTCATGCCTGTGTCTGATGATCTGGACAGCTATTTTGAAGATAACAAGATACATTATGGTAGTCATTGTTGACTTCCTATTATCTTGTTTTGCAGTTCTGTATCACTTTCACTGTCCTGTTTTAGTTGACTTTATCCGTTTTATTTTGTTTGGCTTTATTCTCTTTAAAAAAAAGACGAAGATAGAGGGAGGGTAACACATCTCTGAGCTATGAGATACTGAGCATCATCACCACACCACTAGAACTTAAGAGAAGGTATGGAACAGATTCCCTCACAGCCTTCAGAAAGAACCAACCAACCCTGCTGACACCTTGATCTCAGACTGCTGAATGGGAGACAAGAAACTTCTGTTTTACACCAGTGAGTTTGTGATATTTTTTAGCTCCAGAAAACCAATACACTCTCATATTTTCTCTCTGCTTTCCTGAGAAAGGGCACTCACTGAGTTCTTTGGCTGAAATGTTAAAAGATGAATATTTATCCATTTTCACCTTCACACAGGGCAATTTAACAAGACATATCTATTTTATAGTGAATGGAACATTGTGCAATGTGTAAGTCTTACTTAACTTTTAAAATTAATTTTAGTTTTTATTAGTATATTTTTGCCACAGATGCAGTTTACAGTCATCCTGCGGAGTTTATGTACATATTACAACTTGATTCTTTTTTTTTAATCCCCTTCCCCTTCCCTTATGTCTTCCTCCTTCCTCCTCTAAATCCCCTTTCCCTATTTTTATTCTTGTTATTATTGATCCTATCTCATGTATATGATATATAATGTTTATATCCACTAAGGTTATTAGGTTTCTGTACATGACATATCTTTAATCTACTTATTTCCCCTTCCCCTCCCCCTCTCCTCTTGCCTTCAATCTCCAGAAACCCTTCTCATCTGCAAGAGATTTGTCCCCTTGTCTCTTTCTATCCATACTTTATTGTGCTCTTTTTACTTTACCTTACTCATATGAGAGATACTATATGATATTTAAACTTGTGCATCTGGTTTATTTCACTCAACATTATATTTTTCAGGTGCATTCACTTTCCTAGAAATGTCTTGAATTCATCCTTTTTTATAGCCAAATACATATATTCCATTATGTATAGATATAACACTCTTTCTCCGATCATCTGTTGCTGAATATACAGACTACAGTCAGGATGTAGCTATTATTAATTGCACTGCTACAGACACTGGTGTGCATGTATCACTGTAGTACAGTATCTTTAGCTCTTTGTGGAAGAAGGAATATAGATGGATCATATAGAGTTTATAATTTTAATTCTTAGAAGGCTCTCAATACTGGTATCCATAATGGTTGTACAAGTTAACACTCCCACCAAAAATGGAGGAGGGCTCCTTTTCCACCAAAGCTATGCCAGAATTTGTTATTTTTTAAAAAACTATTTGATGATTGCCATTCTTTCTCATGTAAGACAGAATCTTAGTATTGTTTTAACTTGCATTTCTCTAATGGCCAGGGATTTTGAACATTTTGTTCATATACTTGGTAGACCTTTGTACTTCTTCCTTTGAGAAATGTCTGTTCATTTCACTTGCCCAATTCTTGATTAGATCTTTTATTTTGGGTGGTCTAACTTTTTTCTGTTCTTTACGTATTTTAAATATTAGTCCTCTATCTGCCAAAAAATTTTCCCATCCTGTTTGTTGATTCTTCACTCTGCTATTTATTCCTTTGCTATGCAGAAGTTTTTCAATTTGGTACAATCCCATTTGTTATAGCTTGCTGTTATTTTTTGTGAAACTGCAGTTCTGTGTAATAAATCCTTTCCTACACCTGTGACTTCAAGTGTTTTACCAATTTTATCTTCAATGTTTCTGTTTTAATGTTTAGATATTTGATCTGTTTTGACTTTAGTTTAGCACGTGGTGACAATATGATCCAGTTTTAGTCTTCTGTAAACACATATCCAGTTTTCCCAGCATCATTTGTTGAATAGGCTATCTTTCCTCAAACATATGTGTTTGGGCCCCTATCGAAGATTAAAGAGCTGAATGTGTCTGGGGATGTTTCTCTATCCTCTATTCTGTTCCATGAAACCACATATCTGTTTTTGTTTCAGTATCATGTTATTTTTATTACTGTTGCTTTGTAACATTTCCTGAAGTCAGGTATTGTGATGTCTCCTGCTTTGCTCTTATTGCCTAAGATTGCTTTTGCTATTCTGGGTCTCTTCTGGTCCCATATGAATTTTAGAATTGTTTTCTCTAGGTCTGTGAAGTATGCTGTTGCTATTTTCATTGGGACTGCATTGAATCTGTATAATAATTTTAGGAGTATGGCCATTTTGGCAATATTGACTCTGCTTATCCAGGAACAGGGTACATCTTTCCATTTTTTGACGTTTTCTTTAATCTCACCTTTTACAGTATTGTAGTTTTCTTTGTAAAAGTATTGCATTTCCATCATTAGGTTAATTCTCAGTTACTTAACTTTTCTCAACACTACTGAGAGTGGTATCGTTTTCAGAATGTCCTTCTCATTAAGTTTATGTACACAAAATCTACTGATTTATGTGTTTCTGTGTCCTGGTACCTTGCCAAACCTGGCTGGTAATTATAAGAGTTTTCTGGTGGCATTCTTTGGGTCTTCTGTGCAGCCTGTTGTGTCATTCACAAGTAATGATAAATTGAGTTCTTTTCCTAAATGTACCTCTTTTATGTTCTTCTGTTGCCTGATTTTTCTGGCTAATGTTTTGACTACTATGTTGAATAAAATTGGTGATAGTGGGTATCCTTGTCTTGTTCCTGATTTAGAGGGAATGCTTCTAGTTTTTCTGCATTTAATATGGTGTTGGCTATTGGTTTGTCATAAATAGCTTTTATCAAATGTATGTATGGTCCTTCTATACCTATTTTTTCCAGAGTCCTTAGAAAGGGGTGTTGGATTTGTCAAAAGCCTTTTTTTTTCCTGCATCTATTGATATGATCATGTGATTTTTGACCTTGCTTCTGCTTTTATGACATATTAGATTTATTGATTGATATATGTTGAACAATCTTTGCATCTCTGGAATGAGACCTACTTGGTCATGATTGAACTTTGGGATTGTGTGCTACATTCTATTTGCTAATATCTTGTAGAAGAGTGAGGTATCTATGTTAATTAATGATATTGGCCTGCAGCTTTCTTTTTTAGTTGGGTCTTTATCTGGTTTTGGAGTTGCTGGTTACCATAAATTATTTTGGAAGCACTCCACTCTTTTCAATTTGTTTAAAGAACTTGAGAAGAATAGGTCATACCACATCCTCAAAGGCTTTGTAGAATTCAGCAGTGAATCAATCCATTATGTCCTAGGATGTTTTTACTTGGTAGATTATTACTGTCTTAATTTCACTGCTTGTTATTGAGTTGTTTAGCATTTTCGTGTCTTCTTGGATTAGCTTTGGTAATGTTTATGAGTCTAAGAATCTGTCGACTTCTTCGAAATTTTCCAATTTGTTGGAATACAATTTTTTGTAGAAGGTACTATCTTCTGGATTTTCATGGGGTCTTTTGTGATTTACCTTTTTCATTTCTAATTGCACTAATGTGAGGCTTCTCTCTCTCCATAAGTTTGGTGAAGGGTTTATCTTTTTGTTTATTCTCTCGAAGAACCAGCTCTTTGATTCAATGATGCTTTTGCTTTTATAGTTTTCATTGATTTCCACATTGGTCTTTATGATTTTGCTCCTTAATTTTGATTTGGGCCTGGATTGTTGTGTTTCTGAAGTATCTTAAGGTTCCTCATAAGGTTATTTATTTTTGCTTACTCTGCTTTCCTAACATGAATACTGATTGCAGTGAACCTCCTCCCTCTTAGGAGTACTTTCATAGTGTCCCAGAAGTTCCAGTGAGTTGCACAGGCATTGATATTAATTTTTAGAAATTTAAACATTTCTTCCATGATTTCTTCTGTAATGCAATCATTGTTTAAGAGTGTTATTAATTTTCCAGTTGCTTCCACATTTTCTGTGATTTTTTTGTTGTTGTTGATTTTCATTTTCATTGTACAGTGGTCCAAGAATATATATGAGGTGTTTTAAATTCTTCTCTATGTATTTGGACAGGCTTTATGGACTAGTTTGTGATCTATTTTGGAGAAAATATTATGTGCTGCAGGAAGGAAGGTGTACTCTGTTGTAGGAGTGGAATACTTTGTAGATATCCATTAAGTCTATATGCTCAAGGATGTGATTTAACTACGATATTTATTGATTCTTTGTTTAGTTGATCTGTTTGCAAAAGTTGGGTGTTAAGATCAACTACTATAATTGTGTTAGTATTTGTTGATCTTTTATGTTCAGCAATATTTGTTTTATGAAAATAGGTGCTCCCATATTCAGTGCATAAGTATTTATAAGCATTATCTAGATTGTTCCCTTAACCAGTGTGCAGTAACTTTTGTTTCTTTTAATCAGTTCTAGCTTGATGTTCACCATGTCTGCGATTAAAATTTCTGCCTGATGCATGAAATACTGTTTTCCATTTTTTGATTTTTAGTTTATAAATATCTTTTTTGATTAGATGAGTTTTGTGAATGTAATAGACTGTGGGATTCTGTTTGATCCAGTCTGCTAATCTGTGTCTTTTAGTTGGAGAGTTGAAGTCATTAGCATTGAGAGATATTACTGAGATGTGTTGGTTATTTACTATCATTGCACTCTTTTTCTGTTGGTGACTGTTTTGTTTCTCTTTTTCTGTTCTTTTTTGTTGTTGTTTGTCTGTGACCTTACTTGGTACTTTCATTTTATGTGGGTTTTTAGCTTTATTGAGTTCATCATTTCTGTAGATGGTATTTTTCAGTATTTTCTGGATTACTGGTTTAGTTTTCAAAATACACATCTTGAGCTGATCTTTGCATGAAATGTTTTTATTTCTCCATCTTTTTTTTGTTTTGTTTTGTTTTTGTTTTTGTTTTTGTGGTACCAGGGAATGAACTTGCTACCTTGTGCTTGCTACGCAGGCATTTACACCACTGAGCTAAATCCCAGGGCTTCTCCATCTATTTTGAAGCAAATTTTTGCTGGGTATAGAATCTGATTGGAAATTATTCTTAGGGCTTGAAATACTACATTCCAAGCTCTTCTGGCCTTTATGGTTTGTGGTGAGAAGTATGCTGTAATTCTAATGGGTTTATCTTTATATGTGATTTTTTGTTTTACTCTGATTGCTTTTAAAACTCTGTTTTTTGTTGGATATTTTGCAGTTTAATAAGGTTATGTCTTGACAAGCTTCTTTTCTGATGTTCTGGATGCCTCCCTTACTTGTATGTAGAACTCTTCTCACATTTGTGAAATTTTCTCCTATGATCTATGTAAACATTTATAATTTCATCTGTGCTATCTTCTAGATTTTCTCTAATTTCAAAATTAGCCTTAGCTTGGTTTTTTAGTGTCATCTAGCATCTGTTGGATGATCTTTCCCTGTTCTCTCTTTTTTTTTCTTTTTTCTTTTTTGTGGTTTCTTTGAGTACTACTTCATAATTTAGTATTTTGTCCTCAATTTCAGATACTGTCTTTACATTGGTCATTTCTACAATTTATGAATTCTATACAGATTTTTTACTTCAGGTATTTCTGATATCTCTTTGAGGATTCTATATCATTGATGGATTTGTCATTCATGTTTTGAACCATTTGGGTCAGTTCTTCCAATTTTTTACCTATTTTCTCACAATCCACATTGGGTATTTTGAGTGACAATTCTGTGAATTTTGGTTCATTTTTTCTTTGAACTCATCTAGTTTCTTCGTCTCTTCCATAACCTTTCTGAAGAGTTCCACTATCTGATATTGGCATTTCTCTCCATTTGTGTCCCCTTGATCTACCTCAGGAAAGTTGGGAAACTTTAGGGGTCTTCAGTTGCCTTGCTTTTCCATGATCCTGTGTGTACGTATATCCATTTCTTAAAAATCATTTATGTGCCCAGGAAATCCAAATACTGGCACAGAGAGAAGACCAATTGTCAGCTATTGCTATGTTACTTAGACTGTGGTAGCAAACTCAGTGATAACAGTGGAATCAAAGTTCAACTAGATGTCAACAAATCCTATGAAACACTCATGAATGGCCCTTAACCAGAGCAAAGAGGACTATTGTTTTAGTGAAGAAAGTTAGGCCACCTATATATTGACCTATACACTTCAAGCCACTAATTTCTGCTGGATGTAGGCAGCAGTGCTCATAGCATTAGACTAAGTACCTTCTTTTTTGGAACTGTCTCCTCTGATCATTACATCCTCCCAACCTGGTCTCCCACAGCAGAATACAGATCCCTTGATCTTCCTGGTCTGATCCCGTCCCTCCCAGGGGGCTGCAGGAGATCCTTGTTTAGCTTTCACTCTCTCCAAGCCTATATCCCACGGCTGCCTCTCACCTGCACCCTTGTAGGGTAACACTTCAGTGCTAAAGCAAAACTCTCCTTCAGGGTGTTGATCTAGTCTATCAGGTCTGTCTGTTGGCTGTCCCCTGTGCTGTCCTGTGTTCTGAAGACCCAGGAGAGGAGGCAGCATCCGCTGAGGGTGAGTGTTGGCTTTGGCTGGGGACAGGGTACATGGTCTCGTATCCTTTTGGCTTCTTGTGTGTCTGTGTGTGTGTGTTTTGAGGGCAACTTTGTCTTTCAACTGGTATTTCCTTCATGTTTGGAGTGGGGAGATGGGGAAGATGCTTCCAGTGGGAAGACACTGGTTACTTTTTTCTTTGTCTTTCCCTTGTGCTTATGGGATGGTCTTCATTCCGCATCACCAGAAAAGGTGACCGGTGAGAGAACCCAAAAGCTTTCCCCCAGAAAGAGGCTCAAGGCAAGGTTGGCAGTACGTAGGTGAAATCTTCTGTAAGGCCTATGAAAAAAATTTTTTTTTCATTTTCTCTGTTTTTCTTAGTTTATATTTGTGATGCATAATAAATACATTGATCATGGGAAATTGGCACATATACATATCACATCTTGATCCGTTTTACTTCTCCTTCCTCCCATCTCCTGCCATCCCCAGATCCCTGTTTCACTTCCATGAAATCTGATTGCCTGTTTCCCACTGATATAGGCATGACATAGTCAGAAGTCACTATACTGGAGGGAGCACAAGGTCCCTCCCTACCACTCATTAAGAGAATGATTTCTCTTTTTATCTGAAATAGTTGGGGATTTAAAAGCCATTTTTGGTAGGAACCATGGCTCTTTATTTGGGCCTACAGATGTCCAGCAAACAGAGTTTAATCTTCATTTTGTATTCTTTGTTAATGCAAATCTTGGATTGAATCACTTTTTAGTTCTTCATAGAAGTATTTTGATCATTTAAGGAATGTCTGTCTAAGAGCTGGCCAGACAGGGTTGATTAGCCCTGAATTTACATGATTTTATGCCCCTTCAAGACTAAAGATAAGATAGAGGCTTACAGGGACACTCAGCTCTGCCCAGAAGTCTTCACCCACTATCCTAAACATGTGGTTACTTGGATTCCAGGAGAGGTAAAGATTCACATGACTGAGACCACCACAGACACAATCTCTCATTTTCTGGGAACAAAACCATCCCTTGGCCATAAAGATTGCATAACTATGACACAAGGATTTGAGATAATGATGAACTGTTCTCCTCAGCCCACCAGCTAAATCTTAAAAGTTGACTTTCTGCCTTTGTGTGTGAGGCCAGTCTAAACTCCTTTATCAGAGTGCGCCCCCCTTAGTTACCTAAGATGGAGTCTTTTTCAAGCTTTTCTCTAACTTTCCAATTAAATGTTTTTCTTATGAATTTGTGCTTTAGTTTTAATTTCCATTTTTACTAAGGCATACTAGCAAGATACAGTTGCTCTGGCTAAACTTTTTAGTAACAGGAATGGTGAGAATGGACATCCTTGTCTGATTCCTGATTTTAGAGGATAAGCTTTCAGTTTTTCCCCATTTAGTATAATGTTGGTAGTGGGTTTGTTATAAATGGCTTTTATCTTTTTGAGGCACGATATCCTCCCATACCTATTTTTGTCAGGGTTGTATGGAAATTTTAAGGCTTTAAGTGTTGATGCAAAGTATAAGACAAAATCTCAAAATTAACAAGCATTTAACTTAAATGTCTATAAATCATGTATGTCCACTGGACGGATCAACTCTGGTAATTGAATATGTATGTTATATCTAATGTGGCATATTAATGTACAGGATATGATGTGGGTCAGGTCTCCCTAAGGGGTTTGATAGATTCTGCTAGCCTGGGGCTTAACTATCTGTAACATGACATCTGCCCAACTTGGTATGGGACCCAGAGAAACAACTTAATTCTCCAACAGTAATTTCTGTGCTCTCCTCATTCCAGAGATAAGCCTTCCACTTTCTTTTTGTGTGTGCACGAAGCCCTCCAATTCCAAGATTCCACAACCACCCAAGTGTTCCACCCCTGGCCCCCAGTAAATCTTTCTGTTTCTTGAATTATACAGGCAGATATTCCTTCAAATCAGCTGTTAATATGTCATTTTGCCTACCTCCCAAACTCCTCCCCCAGCCAGAACTTGCAAAAGTAGCTTCACTTCTTTGTTCTCGCTGAAAGCACTTGTATTTCTTTGTAACTCTCCTGTGCCCACATTAAAGGCCTTTTCAGCTCTTTGTCCCCTCTCCTGCTTTATCTGCACTGCTGCCTCAGATTGAGCGCCAAGAAAAATACTCAGCCAGGCCTAGAACAGCTTTGGGCATTAAAGCAAATCTCTGACTACCACTGTCTTGTATTTAAATCTTCTTCCTGGCTGGTACTTTTTTTAGCAGCTGAAATAGTAATGTTAGACACTCAGTGTAGGTTTAGTACAAAAAGGACAGATAAAGCAATCATGTGCCTTGCTTTTCTTTTTCTATAAAAATTCATTGAAATAAAAAGCAAAATATTAATACATCATACATTTATAATCAAGCTAATATATGATTTAGAAAGGACTTAAAATAAATGAAAGTACATAGGTACATACAATGTTCAGTCTTTCTAATGAAATTTCAATAAACCTAATTACCTTTTTTTTTAACAAAGGTAGGTAGAAGAAGAAAATATAAAGAAGTGTTATTTCATACACTAAAGGCTCAAGAAGTTCAAGAGGCAGAAAATACAACAGAGTTTTGAACAGGAAAAGTCTTTTAAATGGAAATGAGGCTTAGTTATCCCTACGCTTTATGGGGTATGGGCCTTTTAAATGGATATGAGTCTTTGTTACTACACCTTAAAGTTTGTGAAATGTAGAAGAGCAAGCCATTATTCAGCAGGCTTTTCTACTCTTACTAACAAAATACTAAGTTGAGAACCATTAGCATTGTTACAGGCAGCTGAGTTTGTCAGAAATATTATAGGCAGTCAGACAGGGCTGAGCCCTCAAAGGAACCAGGGCAGAAGTTCAGATACCTTGCAACCTTGGAGGAGACAAACACCTCCTGCTGTGGACCAGATCTCAAGACAAAAGGCAAAGCAAATACACCCATATCTTAAGGATCAATAGTCTAAATAGTTCTCAATCATCCTGAGGAAGTCAGGAGTCACCATCCCAACCCCCTCCAGGAAGAGTCACTGCTGTTAAGCATGCCTGCTTGCTATGTGACTTGCTTGCCCATTTGTTCCTGATTTAATCAATTTTACTTGAGCAGTTAATCTTATTGGTTGACCACAGTTCTGTCCCACCTTACGCCCACCTTGTGAGTTCACATTTTTCCCCAAGACAGAGTCTTTGGCAACCTACTCAGGACCCTTTTTGTCTCTCTCAGACAGAAACTTTTTTTCTCTTAATAAAAATATTCTGCTCATAACCACTGTTGTCCCTAAAATTCATTCTTCAATTTTAGAGAACATGAACTCTTACCGGACATATAGTAGATTGGGAGTTTCATTCCCCTATATCAGTATTATTTAGGATGATTATCCTTAGGTATATATCTTTATGCTGGAATCAGTTTCTTATTGAAAGATTTGTCATTTAGGTTACTGTTATCTAATTTCATTACTAATTCATCCAGCATACACAATATTTATTTAGTGTCTTCTAAGTGTCAGGTATGACACTAAGTGCTGAGGATACAACTTTGTTCTAAATAGCCCCAGTGTCTGCCATGGAGTTGACAGCTGAGTAGAGGACATTTATAAGTCAATGTGATAAATACTAGGGTAAGGGCAGGGCACACTGCTATAAGGAGCACTAGCAATTGAGTCCAAATAACAAAGTGTCACAGACTAGATAGCTTATAAACCTCAGAGATTTATTTCTTAAACTTCTGAAGATTGGAAAGTCCAAGATGGAGGCACCAGCAGATTTAGTATCTGGAAGCATCTTAAGTCCTGGCACACAGATAGCGATTTTCCTCTGCATCATCACATGTTGGAGGGGCCAAGGGAACCCTCAAGTGCCTCCTTTACAAAGGTACTAATGCATTCTTGAGGGCTTTGACCCCATGATTTAATTACCTCTTAGAAGTCCTACCTCTATTGCACTGGTAATTATGCTTCCAGGACAGGCAGGAACATACAGAGCATATCATCTAAGGAGGAATGCATGACTTGGATTTGGGAATTGATCAAGAAAGTGATAGCCAAGCCCTCAAAAACACAAGTCTATCCAGATAATTGGATAAATGCCCCCGAGGTAAGATAGTACAGCATATAATAAGAACTGAAAGTAATTCAATATGAGGTAAGGACACTCAAGAGAGAGAGAGATGAGCCTGGAGTGGTATTTAAGAGCCGTATCTTAAAGGGCCTTGCAAGCCATTTAGAACTTCAACTTTATCCTGAGGGCAAGGGATAGTTATTAAATGATTTTACACAGAGAATAGAAATGCTGCACTACACAGTTTGGCCCTGTGAAGGAGGAATTAGGAAGTAACTAGACCAGGAGAGAAAGGCAGCTGCAGTAAACAAGGCAGCAGTGACAGACAGTGGTAGAGGAAAGAGAGGGAAAAAGCACGTCCTAAGATATTGGGAAATAGACTAGGCAGGACTTAGTAATTAATTGGGTGTAAGTGCAAGGAAGAAAACAAAAACTGGATTTTGTTAGCTTTGTAGAGTAGAATCTCTTGTGGAGCTTGAAAATGCAGAGGCAGAGAAGCAAGTTTTGGAGGGAAGGTGATGATTCAGATTTGGATATGGTAATTTGGAGGTAGTTCATGTATATCCAAGTGGAGCTGCTTGGTAAATAGATACCTTAGTCTGGGGAAGGCAGATGGTACGGATTCCTCCTGTGATAGACAGCTGAGTTAGAAATATTATAGGCAGTCAGACAGGGATAAGCCCTCAAGGGAGCTGGAGGCACAGAGGCCCAAGTATTGATATTCTAAATAAGTATGGATCACCTTGAGGAAGCCAGGAGTCACCATCCCAACCCCCTACAGAAAGAGTCACTGCTCTTTAAGCATGCCTGCTTGCTACGTGGCTCACTTCCTCATTTGTCCCTGATTTAATCAATTTTACCTGGGTAATTAATCTTATTGGTTGACCATAGTTCTGTCTCACTTTATGCCCACCTTGTGAGTTCCCATTCTCCCCCCACCTTAGATCCACTTCACCTCATGGTTTTGCTCTATAAAATCCCTAGAAAAAATGGGGTCCTTGGCAACCCACTTGGGACCCCTTCTGTCTCTTTCCCAGACAGAAGCTCTCTTTCTCTCAGTAAATACATTCTGCTCTTAACCTCCTTTGTTCCTAAAATTCATTCTTCAATTTTAGAGAACATGAACTCATACCAGACATATAGTAGCTTGGAAGTTTTGTTCTCCTATATCACTCTTTGCTCACACAGCTCTTGCAGGGGAGGAAACTCAAAGGAGGAGTAAGTGTGGAGCTGAGTCTTGAAGGGTGAATAATAGTGATTAGGTGATAAAGAGAAGGGAGATGCTCTGTAAAGAGGGCTTACATTTGTGAGAGAGAGTGAAATATCATGAGGAACTGCAGATGGTCCAGAGGGGTGGAGAAGGAAGGCAGAGTGCAATTCTTGGTGGGCTTTGTATATCAGGGTTTATGTATAAGGAACTAGGGCAGAGCCATCAGAGATTTGATCGTCTTTGTGCTTTGGAAATTAGACTGGCAATAATAATATGCATGAGAACTGGAAATAGGAATGTTGGGTCACTTATGAGAATAGAGTACTATTTTTTTTTTTCAGAAGATAAAGTCCCAGACTGAGGCCAAGGAAGACAGAAGGGTGGCAAGGGAAGTAGGAATTCAAGGGACAGTGAGGTAAACACCAATAAATACAGCTAGGGACTAGATATGGGAGGCAAGGAAGAAGAGGCTGGCAAGGATGGTACTCAGTGCTCTGGCTTGGGCAGTGGTGGGTCACTGGATAAGACAGGCAGTGCCAGCTGGGGGACAGTGATGTGCAGGTATGAAAGAATTAGAACAGATTGATCATAATGCCTGGCCAATCATTTCACTAAATGCTTTTACTGAAAAGTCATGTGTTTCCTATAAGAAATAGCAATTGTGATCATTTTCATCTTCAGGGAAGAATTTGTGGTGTAACTTGATTCCTTTTTAGTAGAATTAAGGCTCAGGAATTAGTTAGGTCTTTGTCAAATTACTGTTTAAAAAAGTGATGGTAATTCTTAAAATGTCAAAAATTTACAAAATATTACGAATATTACTATGTTTTAGTATTTACAGGGTATCTTTTTCAAATCTGATAAAACTATAACAGACATTTAATAATTTATTCAAATCTTCGATATACCTGATTTCTTCTCATTCTTCAAATTTCAGCTGAGATTTAAATGGTCAAAAAGCCTTACCTGAACACCTTCCTCAAGTAGACCCCATTATTACTATCATAGGATGATATCCTATTCACCCATACTATTTCAACACCTTAAAATTAAGTACTGTCTTATTACACATTTACTGTCTTTCTCTTCCACTGTGATTAAGCTGTTGAAGGTAAAGATTGTGCCTGTTTTTTTTTTATCAAGCCATAACCAATAGCAGCATTGTGTCTGTTGCACAATCACTATTCAATAGATATAAGTTAATAATTAGATGAGAGCCAAGATCCATGTTCTCAAAAGCTCTTTTCAGCCAGTATCACTTTTATGCTCATACTGGTTGTTAATGTGAACTCCTTCTATATTCATTAATCAATAGTCACTCATCAGAGCTGTGGAAGTCCCTTGAACCTTATCCTTATTTGTGCCTTCTTCTGGAAGTCTTTGGAGTTTTCCAGAACCGAGAATATAAAGGTCCAGCAGGTCCAAACTCTGGTGCTAAGATCTGTATTTATTTAATTTAGTGTCTATATTGTACATGTTCATAAATAGTTTAACTATTAGCCCTGGTTAGACTTCCAAATCCACAATCTATATTACTGTACAATACATGGAACAAGTTATTTTCACCGAAATAGTGTCAGATGTGGTAATTAGGTTGATGGACCTGTGTGTATGCATTTGTGTTACAGTCAGGATATTGAGAGGTTCGAGGCAAAGGAAGATTGTAAAACAATTGCCTTTATTTTCTTTTGAATGAGTGACAATGTTTTATTGCTTCTAGAAAAAGATAAGACCTTTACTGAAACAAGTCAAACTTCAACTGTGTTGATATTGCACTATATTCTTAAGTGGAGAGAGATCATGAATAAATCATCTTTGAAAGCTGGTTTAATTGATTGGATTCCAAATAGGCAAAGTGGATTCTTCATCAGAATATATTTTATTTGCTTAAAATGAACGTCATTGCAGTTACTCTGTATTTATCAAGAGTGGTCATTAACAGCTATCAGTGGCTTACCTTTACAGATTGTGTTACTGAAATAATGAAGTCTGATGGGCTACTGTTAACATTTCCTAGAGGTTTTGTGTTGCAGGGTGTCAGGCTGGAGTGAGGCAGAGCTAGTTGCTTAGGTAGGTTGACCACAGGAAGAAAGTGAGGAAGAAAGTATGAAAAGCATAGGGAACTTAACGAAAAATAAATGGCTGTCAGGCACAGTTTCAACAGATAAAATGCAATTCAGATATATACCTTTAAAACACCATTCTGAAAATGCTGATTACTTAAAATTAGACTCATCAAATGTTTTTGTTGTAGGCAGGAATGGAAAGTTAAGTGGGAGGCTATGAGTTTATTCTTTTAAAGGGTCTTGATTATTTCATAACTGGTAGGATACTGAACTGAAGTGATAAATTGAAAGAAACCATGTTTAAAGGGAATAGAGGATAAAAGTTTAGAGGTAAAACGAATGAATAAAATGAAATATTACTATGTGTTAGTAGTTTTGAGATGTGGAAGCCCAGAGTGAGATATAAAGGAAGTAAATTATTATTTTTTCCTTAAGGATTCATTGGTCAGCAGTTCCCCTCTCGATGATCTTTAGATTACAAAATTTTTCCTTCATTTACTTTGTAAACCAGTATTAAATTTCCATCATCTTTAAACACATGACCCAACAACAAGAAACACTAACCCAGCTTCTTTTGCTTTTTTGGGCAAAGTCAGCTGTGGGCAAAGAGGTAAGTTCCTGTGACATCATTTGGGAGATATTAGCTTGGTTCTACCTCAGAATACCCCAATTTCATGAAAATTTCCCATCACAGATTTATTTCTTTGGGTCTCCTAAGCATTTTTATATTCCTAGCTTTTCTGTTAAAAAATGCAAACATTTCTGAAAGAGGCAGTAATTTATAAGCCATTAGCTCTTATCAAATAGAACTTTAACCTAAATGGAAGTCCTGTAGGGACTGAACCATGTGGAGTAGATTTTTTTGGAGAAATTAGTGTCTGGAAAAGGAAAAGCAGCAATCATAGAAAGAAACTGTTTTTACCAGTCTTACTATTCACAAGAAGCAAGCCTGTCTTTGGCTTAGCTGATCGCTACAGCCCAAAATTTGTAGATTACTAATTTCCCCAACTGCAGTCAGGTTAGTATTTTAATGTTCCTACAGTGCAAACTAGTCAAGGATCCTACTAATTTCCAACATGCAAAATTAGCTGTGGACCTCAAAATGACCTCTGTCTAAGCATGCAAAATACAGAGCTAAATATGAATAAACTTTTTGCTAGATCTGGTCTGTTATGATTAAACAAGCTACAGTATCTTCCAAAAGAATACTCAACCTGAACAATAATACACAACGTATCGGAAATGCACATGCAGTTTTGAACCACTATATATGAGAAATCGACTCGAAGCAAGTTACTTTTTAAAAAATGTATTTCTGCATATCACTTTATCCAAACAAGGCTTCTTTGGTGGTAGGTATCACTATCCGTGTGTACAAAGATAAGCACCAGGTAAGATACAGATGTGCTCTGTGCAAATAAATACATTAGGGACTCTATTTTACTACCAAGTTTGATAAAATACTATCAAGTGCAAAATTAGTTAGTTGGGAATACATGAAAAATGGCTTTGAGGAGCACACCTTCCCTTCTCCCCACCATGAGGAATCTCTAAAACAGAAAAATGAAAATTGGCTGGTGATCCTCACTTGGGAAAAAGTAATCAGTACTGGCTTGCATTAAATGAACTGTTTATGAAACTGTTTATAATTTATGTCACTTAACTTCAGAAGTGTCTTCTTAGTTGGCGATAAAGAAAGAGGACCAGTGGTGAAATACACCACCATTCTCAACTTGGAGACCAGCTTAAAGAAAGAGTAGAAAATGAAAAGAGGGACGAACAGGGATAGAAAATCAAATTTCAACTCTGAAATAAGAGAAAGCCTGGTAATTGAAGGAAAGTCCCAATTACCCTAATAGGGAAAAATAGGGAGTCAGTGCAGTCAAGCTAGGAAAGAAAAAAAGGTGTCTAAGCATTGAAGCCTAGTTAAAGTCTTTCAAAGTCAGCCTAAGCACAATGGGAACCATTAAAAAGATACAAAAACATCTTTATTTATATAGCTCACATTTCTGAAGTCTACTGAATACCTATGATAATGAATTACCACTGGTTTTTCAAACATTTAATTATTCAGCTAAAATTAGTTAATTATATATTTTTAATGAGTACTAAAATCTTGGAACTGTTCTGATCACTTGATTAATATTGTTAGATGCATTTTATAAGTGAATTAAATATGCAGAGAGTATATGGATCACAGTCATCTGGTTCTTGCAGTGAATGATGCTGTGATTTTTAATTTTCTTAAATCATAATTTTATCATGTGTTGAAATCAACTTAAATAAAATAATATGAGGTTGTCTTAAACTATAATTGATGTCAGCAAGAGCATAGCTTTATTACAGGCACATTTTCAGTATATCAAGGCAATAGAGACAAGGAAAACTAAATTCTTTGCTTTGCATAATAAAATTCTACCTGAATGTTGCTATTTCAGAACATGTGAAATATATCTGCACTACCTATAAAATGGCACTTACTTTGCATGTAATATAAAATAAATTATTAGAGGAAATATTGCAATGTGTAGCTTGTTTTCAGGCACTTGACAGTCATGTCAAGTGTTAGATATTTCTATTTAGTCCTCACAGAAGATGTTCAAAAAGGACTTCCATCCACTGTATGTATTTGAAAATTTTTCCAACAATCTGCAACTATTTAACCTGCAATTTAGGCTTTCATTTAGACTGTTTCTCAATGATTAGTCAAATGGGATGACATTATAAATGACACAAAACTTTGAATTAATGTATTTCTAGTGAAGCCTATAAGGGCAAATACAAATGAAAAAACAAGAAACTTCCTTCTCCTTTTAAAAAGTAAGGCAAGAGACTTAGAACATTTTCTTCCATGAACCTCTGAATTGTTTCTCTAGCCTTTGAGATATAAGTCTTTTTAAAAGCCCATTGCAGACCTTAACAATTCCTCAGTGTCTTTTCCAAGGACCAAGGAGTCATCTCTTTGAAGTGTGGCCCTCAAGTAACTCAATCTTCCAATTTCAGTGGAAGGGAAGGAGCCTTAGGTTTAAGGAATGACTCCTTTCAAGTTACTGAACTGCCTCCTGTCATTAAGATGACAGAAATTTGTTTTTCCTTTGTATGAAACCAATTATCTAATGTAGATGGTCACCTCAATTATCAGGTAAATTTAGGATAAACTATGTGTGACAAATGGTGCTGTCATGTCCCCTTACTTGAGGACTAGACTAGTTATTCTCCAGAATGTGTATGTCATGGGTTGCATCTGCCTGGCTCTATTTCTCTCCATCTTTATGATGTCTTAGTAAACTGCCTGTGGCTTGTTTAATGTGTATTCAATGAGAAAGTTGTTTTCTTTCTCTACCATCTTGGTGGAGGGATTTGCTAGATTAGGAAATAGTGTTGTTTTTAAATCTCCCAATATGACCTCATATTGATTATATAGATGGATTTCACATGTGCTTGAAATAGTCCCCCAGCAAATGTTAATCTTTAGTTTTACAGCCTATAGGTTATCCATCAGAATTATCAAACCCAATTCTCCTGCCTCCAAATGTTACCAAGAAAGGCTTGAACATACTCTACCATCTTTTCCTACCCTCTAACTTTAATTTAAATATAGAGGATTAATTTTATGGTATCTCAAAGAGTGAGATAACAGCAAGGTGGATTGTCCAAAGCTTCACGTGGCCAGCAACTGTCATCTAGCTAAAAATGCAGAGGGGAGAAAAGAAAGACCCAGCTGCTAGGGATTCAAGGTCAGTGAGTGTATGGCAGAAAATAAAATACTTCATGAACTCAAAAGGCAGGATAAGATTAAGTGATGGCTCAAAGATCACCAAGAGAAAGGAAGAGTAGAAAAGATATTAAGCTTAAATCCTACTAACAGACTATGACTCAAAAATAATTCCAGCTGTCCAGATTGCAATCACATCGAAACTAGCCCTTTCTCACCTGGTCCAAACCTTGAGTGGCATTGTCCAGTGGAACTTTCTGCAATGATGGACATCGTTCCCATCTACACTGGGCACTGCATGGGCTGTCAGCCAAATGTGCCTACTGACCACTGAAATGGTGTGTAGTGAAACTGAAGAATGCTTAATTTTACTTAAACATAAATTTAAAGAGCAATATCTAGAGCTAGTGTCTAGTCCACTAAACAGTACAGGATTATTATGATTCAAGGGGAAAAGTTTTTTTGAATCATTTATTTAGAAAAAAATGTTAAAATGCCAATTTTGAGGCGGAATAAGTCTCATGGGTGAGATGCTGATCGGCACTTAATCACAGACTGGAGAATGGGGGGCAGAGATAGGCGTTGAAGTGCTCCTAAGAGTTGTTAGCAGTGATGGGAACACTGGATGTTTGGGGTGAGGTAAGCTTTTCTGGGCTCTCTCCCATAATCTGATGAGACCTTTTTGCAGTTTTCCTTACACACATTCTTTATTTTCAAGTTCTACTATCTTTATCTTACCCATATCCTGGGAATCCTAAGAGGATTCATTTGTGAGTTTTATAAATTGCTTTGTAGATTAAAATTCTATATAAAATGTCTCCTACTAACAGCAGCTCTGACTTACAGAGATTAGAGTTCTGACAGTTTCTTTTAATAGAGTTTGGAGCAATGAATCCACATTTTTAGCCCCGAAAGTAGGCTCACACAGATACAGCTAGATCAGAGCACCTGCTTCCTGATACTCTTACCTATAAAGCTAACTGTTCTGCAACCTCAGCCTGGCCTTAGAGTTATGCCCCTCTCTGCCCACATCTGTATTCA
Source organism: Dasyprocta punctata (assembly GCA_004363535.1). Classification (NCBI taxonomy): domain Eukaryota; kingdom Metazoa; phylum Chordata; class Mammalia; order Rodentia; family Dasyproctidae; genus Dasyprocta; species Dasyprocta punctata. The sequence goes on from RJWM01006015.1 coordinate 22,304, forward strand.
ATGTAAGGTCTCTGTGCCTGAAAAGAGCTAAGCCAAACCTCATGGGAAAGCCATGCCATCTGCTTAAACTCGAGGGTGGGAAGGCTGAGAGTTGTGGAGTAAGAGTTGTGTAACAGAAACAGTACAATGGAACTGAAGTCAGAAGAGCTGGTTTTGAGTTCCAGCCCTGCTGTTAGGAACTCATTACTAACTACTTACTCTTTTTGAGACTTAGAATTTCTCATTCACTTAACAAATATTTTATTGAGTAATAACTGTAGGCTAGATATTAAGGACCAGAGGTTGATCGGTAAACTAAATTTGAACTTCGACCATCATTGTAATTTACATTTCCAGTGGGGTGTAACTGAAAATAGTACTTAATAAAGGTATTTTATTACATATTAGAAGATATTAAGTTAAACAGAAAAATACAACTATAAAGTGGATGGGTAATAAATGGAAGAGAATATGATTTATGTGAAGGAATCAGATCTAGCTGATTCTCTCTGATCTAACTGATCTAGATCTCATTTGAGAAATACACATTTGGGCAAACGTTTGAAGGAAGTGGTGAATGTACCCATCTGGAGAGAGTGTTCTGAGCAATGCAGGTTTGGTCCAGAAACAGGACAGAGGAACCTGAAAATAAAACCTGTTTGGTGACTCTCACCTCAAGATCATAACAGCTATCCTTGAAATGCCTATTGTTTGGTAGGTACCAAATAATATGCTCCCAAAATTTGATAGTGACTGGCCTTCATCTTGGGAAGTGAAGTTTAACCCTCATACCGTGACGAATCATCAGTCTCAAGAAAGGACCATTTTCAACTTGAATCTGTCTTATTCCATTTATTATGAATTTACCTCAATAGTATGAAATAGCCTGGTGTACATGTGTATGAAATGTAGTATAAAACTATTAGAAACCAATTCTCCATGAGTCTTTGAGTTGCTGTTTTCCAGAATCTTTTCAAAGGTGTTTAAATAGTGAATAATCTTGAAAGACAGAGATAGTATCTTCATTTGGAGCAGAAGGTAGGTTTGCTCACTGCTGACTATAAAAGATATAGTTCCATTTAGCTCAGGTTTCTTTCCTGTAATGTAAACCAGTGTGTTGTAGTAGTCCTCTGACCCTCTTTGAATCACTCTGTGGGAAATGTGACTCAGGGAACCAGGATGAGGAAGTGATAATATTTTGGCTATTTTACTGGGTTGAATCTCGAACCCAAGGGTCTTATTTCTTCTGCCAGCATCCATGACACTGTGGCAAGTTAACTTGTTAGTTTGCAAGTAGAATAGGATCTTAGATATCCCCTTCAGCTGTAACATTTATTCGAGTTAGAGATTTCCTAGGAAAATAAAGAAATCTAAGAATGTATAATAAACCTCACAGCCACAAGTTACATAAATTAACTTTTCTCCTGATTAAAGTACAAAATTCCAAGATTATGAAGTAGAAAATAAAAATGATGGTTCATTAATTTTCCTAACACTGCTGTAAAGAGATAGTCAATTCTTAAGGAGTAGTTTTCCTTAGGCAATTGGAAACCTAGATAATTTTATGAAATTAATAGACCATTACCAAAAGTTCTGTTTCATTTTTCTAGCATTCTTTTTTCTCCGTATTTCTAAAGGGATTGGAACCTCTTCTCCTTGGAGAGGTCAGACTGCAGGAAACGTGTAACATTTGAATAATACGAAAGCTATCGGAGCTGGATCACAGTCAAACTGAATGGAATTACTGAAGACTGTTGTAGGGGTAGAAATGAAGACTGAAGATGAAATGGAAAGCTAAGATGATAGGTTGGTACTGAGATTAGCATTTGTAAAGGTCATTGAGGGTAAAGGTACTGCCAAGAACAAATAAAGCTCTTTCAAAGACCACAGTTGGGAGGAGTCCTCCATATGACTGAAAGCAAACACCAGCTTAGGGAATTACATACTACCTAACATTTCCCCAAAATATCATTGCTAACCTTTTAACTTCAAAATTAGGAAACTCTTCCCTAGAAATGTATAATTACTATTCTTAGATCTCTGAAATTACCCCAGGGAAGATATTTGAAATTCTCTATATTTAACCGAGTGACAAGCACTTCCCTGAGGAAGTCTGGGTTGCAGGTATTCATCCCTGATGCATACAAATGTATGCTATAAACCATATCCACATCTACCAGAAAAACTATCATTTCTAAATATGAGACAAAAAGTATTTGCTGCTGTTATTGTCACATAAAAACGTTCAATATTTATTAAAATATTGAGAAATTTCAGAAAAAAAATTCTGCAAATCTTTACTTTTCACTTTCTAGATATATTGTTGCTTATGTAATTCAACAATGATATTTTCATGGTGATGAAGTAGCTTTAAAAGATTTGAAGAGAGTAGAAAAGCAAAATTAGATTATTGGAACATTGATTGGAGTGTATACGATACCAAAAGCACAAGCAAAAGAAGAAAAATGTAAATTGGACTTCATTAAGATTAAAAACTTGTGCATCAAAGCATATTACCATGAAAGTGAAAAGACATCATGTAGAATGATGGAAAAATCTGCAAACTACATATTTGATAATGATTTAATATTTAGGCTATATAAAGTTCAACACAAAAAGACAAAACAAAAGATCTTTGCAAATGGAAAGGGGACTGAGAAATGGAGGGAGAGGGAGAGGAGGGGAAGGGGACTTGAAAAGAATTAGGATGCGTTATGTACACGTGCCAACTCCCCGTGTTGAATATAATCATTATGTACTACAAATGTGTACTGATAAAAATAAAAATTAGGAAAAGATAAAACAATCTCAATTCAAAAATGGGAGGACTTCAATAGACATTTCCTCAAAGATATACAAATGGTGAATGAACACATGAAATTATACCAAGCATCATTAGTTATGAGGGGAACACAGATTAGTAACACAAGATACATCACATGGACTACAATGGGTATTTTTGTTTTTAAAAGGGGAAAATAATAACTGTTCCTGAGGATTTGGAGAAACTGAAATGCTTGTACCTACATTGTTGGTGGGAATATAAAATAGTACAACTGCTACAGAAAATAGTTTGGCATTTCCACAAAAACCTAAACCTGGAATCACTATGTGACTCAGCAATTCCGCTCCTCAAAGAATTGACAACAGACTCAGTTTTGTGTGCTAATCTTCACTGCAACATTATTCACAACAGTCAAAAGATGGAGACAAATCAAGTGTCCATCAACAGACAAATCAATAAACAAAATGTGGTAGTGCATGGGATACAATACTTTTCATCTATAAAAAAGACTGAAATTCAGATATGTGCTATAATGTAGATGAACCTTGAAAACCGTGTAAATGAAATAAGTCAGATAAAAATAGGGTAAATATTATAGCATTCCAATTATGTGAAATATTTTGAATGAACAAACTAATAAAGTAGGTTAGAGATTACTAGGAGGCGGAGTGGGAGAGAATAAAGAATCATCGCTTAATAGTTACAGAACTTTTGTTTGGCAGATAAAAATGTTTAGAAATAGTGATGATGATAGTGTAAGATCATGAATATAATTAACTCTACTGAACTACATACTTGGGAATGGTTAAAATGGTAAATTCTATGATGTATATTTCACTACAAAAAGTTTTTAAAAACTATGTGTCTTTATTTGTAATTTTTTAAAAAAATGGAAATTCCAAATTGATAAAGCTTTTAAATATACCTGAGGTAATTATAAGCCAGTGAAACTAAAGGTACAGATACAGCCCACTCTAAGGGTAGAATAAAATAGGTCAAATGTCAAATTACCGTTTTGTGTGTAATATTTTTATTTGTTTTTAAAAGTTAAACTGGAAAGAGAAGAATAGTTAATAAATTATGATACACCAATGTATGAAAATAATTTATAGGCATTAAATCATCATTAAGTACATGTAGAAAAGTAGAAATATGCTAACTGTACAAGGTTATATAAAAAATCAAAATACAGACCAGCATATATCATTGCAACTTTGTTAAGTTGTATGTAGGGGACAAAATATTGTATAGTATACAAATGGAAATAACTGAGCTAGGCTTAAAATATTTCTATAGTTCTGTTATTCATTTTTAAAAAGGAAAAATTAAAGAAAAATTGTTTGGCCCAATACCTTGTATCTTAATTGATAATTTCCTAATGTTCAAAATAAATAACTGAGATTTCAAGATGAGCCCCCTTTATCCTAGAATTGGATCAGTTATATGGAATTTTAACCTGCAGATCATTTTATCTCAGTTGGGCTAAATTTAGTGGCAGTAAAACCAATGGTTTGAAGAAGTTATAAGCTATAGAAATTCCTTGTTGAATTTTGCTTGTACTCTTACTATACTCAGTGCTAAGACTTTAAGGTTCAATTTATTTAGTTTTTTAAGGTTCAATTTATATAGTTGAAATTATAGAATTGAAAATTAACTTAGGAATTTTGTGGTCCAAGTTCTTTTTACGAATGAACAAACTGAGGTGGATAGCTCACATGCTGACAAAAGCCAGACAGTAGCCAGGGTTTCCTGATTCTCACTACTCTTCTTATACAACACTGCATGCCAATGCAATCCACCCATTTTCAAATTTGGCAATATTGTATACTATAGACATGTGCGTAGGAGAGCGTGGTGTTGAAGACACCATGCCCTGGCTTATTGCTATTGATTTGTTCTTGTTGCTATGAATTTGTTCTAAATTAACCAAAGCAAGTCCATCATCCCTTCTCACATTTTGAGAATTGTTTCTGCTTATGAAATATTGGACTTTGGCACATGGTAGAAGCTTAATGTGGAACCATAAATGCAAACTGATTCAGAATTGTTATTTCTGTCTTGTGAAAATCCATTCTAAACTTATAAAGTATACATGTCAGTTTTGACCTAAAAGACACGAAGGTAAACCAGTCCTAAAACTTTGCCTCCTCTGTGATTGCTGTCTATGCAGCTCTACTTGAAGCAGGGGACTGGCTTAAAACAGAACCCTTGTGGCCCATTAGTCCTCTCCCGGACTAATTCCACTGTTGGTCACTTATTAAGCTGCTGAGCCACTGGCTAAGTTGCAAAATAATCAGTTTTCTGCTCTACATTCAACTATTACAGAAAAAAGAAAAGAAAACAAAACCAAGCAAACTATTCTTAAAGTAACCTATTTAGTGTTGTTTTTTCGATAGGGTCTATGGTTTAGTTTATTCAGCCAAAATCCAGTGCTACTATAGGTAATCACAAAGTGCTAGTAAACGATCTAGACAGGCAGATAAGAGTTGCAGATAACCCCACATGTATTGTTCAGATCAGTAAGATGTTTCAGGTCCTCCCTGTATTTTGACACCCAACTAATTCTAAGCTTGGCTCTGAAGGTCGTAGGAAACTTAAAGTAGAATACCTTGCTAACAGAACAAAAGCATCTTTGTTCAGAGGATTGCTGACAAGTTTTGCTGTTGAAATCCAACAGCAGAAATGGAAATACAGTGCTGAAAAGGATTATCAAAATGTAATTTAATTTCAGACAAATTCCATGTAGGATTTATGATTTTCCAACTGTTTCAAAACAGCACCAGAGAAATTACTTTAGTTGAATTTTTTGGTTTTTCTGTTGCATTCTGGTAATGTGTTTTTAAGGGCCAGTGATATCTTTAATATATCATGTTCTTATGAAAGAAGGCACCTTTTAACCTTCTTACTAATTTGGAATGCAAACTGCTCCTGAATGTAGACTTTAAATTAAAGGTAACATGAAAGGAAACTGTAAAGAATCATGGTCAATGCATCTGCTTGAGGAAATCAGGATTGGCTTATTAGTGGCCAGTTTTAGCATTTATTAAATGCCTGTTGTGCTGGTGGAGAGGAACTCAAAGACAGTGGGGTGCACCCTTGCCCTTGAAAGCTTAAAAAACCTAGTATGTTCTACTGCATGATTTATGTGACTAGTTTGCACACTCCAAATGAAAATACTTGGGTACTCAACATATACACAACATACAAAAGAGCCTGTGATTGCCAGGCATGGTGGCACTGCCTATAATTCCAGTACATGGGAGGCTGAGGCAGGAAGATTGTCATGAGTTTGAGGCCAACCTGGGATACATAAACAAGTTCAAGGCTGGCCTGCACTACATAGCGAGACTGGCTGCAATTAAAAAAAAATGTACACACTGTGTAATTCATGAGTAGATTGCAGGTCCTGGGAGAGAAACAAGAAGCCAATTTGCCCTTCCTGTGAGCCAGCAGATGCCACTGTGGGCCCCGGGAGGAGAAATATAAAAATCTGTATAAATTTTAGACTCATAGTTAAGGCAGTGCTTCTCAGACCTTGGGTTTCTCCTCTGTTCACACCAAATCACCTCTGGGAATTAGTTCAAGAATATGTATTTGATTCCATCTCACTCCAGAAAGAATGGTCAAGATGAAAATATCCACCAATAACAAATGCTGGAGGGGCTCTGGGGAAAAAGGAACTCTTCTTCACTGTTGGTGGGAGTGTAGACTGGTGCAACCACTGTGGAAATCAGTGTGGAGATTCCTCAAGAAGCTAGGATTAGAGATACCATTTGACCCAGCTATTCTGCTTCTGGGCATTTTCCCAGAAGAATTGAAAACATCATACCACAGTGATATTTGTGCACCCATGTTTATAGCAACCCAATTTGTAATAGCTAAATCTTGGAAACAACTCAAGTGCCCATCTATCAAGGAATGGATAAAAAAGATGTGGTATTTTTATACAATGGAGTACTACTTAGCTATTAAGAAAGATTGCAATGAGACTTTTATAACTAAATGGACACGACTTGAGACCATACTCATAAGTGAAATAAATCAAACTCACATGTGTAAATACCATATTGTCTCCCTAGTGTAAGAAACTGAAAGAGTATATACAATCCAAAATGTACAATAAATACTGTGTAAGGGTAAAAAAACTGCTCAAAGAGCAAAAGTAATTGGGATAGGGGAAAGGAGGAAAGAAGGAAGGGAAAAGGAAAAAGACATAAATTTGTATATATGTATACGTAAGATAACTAAAATGATTATACTATAAATGTATAAGTATTGAAAAAGAACAGTTAATACTCATATGATTGGATCAATTTTACATGTCTATATCTGCTAATCTAAACAATCCTTTTGAAGGTAACAATGTGAAATATTGCAGCCATTGTCAAATTCCTATCATTTTGTTTTGTAAACCTATAATGTTACTGTTGTGGATTTGTTGTTGTCCTTTGTCTCTTTTGTTTTTTGTCTTTCTTTTCTGTGTCTTTTTTCTCTTAAATGAAAAAAAATACGTATTTGATAATGATTGATGTAAATGATAATGGACCAATGAATCACATGTACTTTTTAAAATTGTTGCTGTCTATATAGTAAATTTTACCATTTTAGCACTTTAAGTACTGTACACAGTCCAGTGGTATTAACTATATTCACATCTTTGTGCAACTGTCACCACTACCCATCTCCAGAACTTTTCTGTCATCTAACTGAAACTAACTCATTAAACAATAACTCATTTCCCCTCTCTTCAGACTCTGGTACTTCTACTTTATTTTTCCATGAAAGTGACTTTAGATGTTTTGTATAAATGAAATCAGACAATAAAAAAAAGAATATGTATTTCCTAGTAACTTGTATATACTTCCATTGCTTCCTAACAGAAGTCATCCTTGACAGAAACAAAGGAGGTTCTCATACAAAGGCAGGATAGCCTTTACTTATGAGACATTATTTAGAATCTACATTCCTTTCAGACTTGTCTGACAATGGCTAAAATGGATGTCCAGAAATATTTAACTTTCACAGTTTGGTCATATTCTTTCATTGAACCTCTCATTCAGTTTTTAAAGCATCCTTTTAAATAGTTTGTTCAAACATGATAAAGAAAATGTTTCAAAGTAGACAAGTGATCTAGTGCCAAAGCAGTTCACTGAGAAAAGGGCTAAAGGTGTGGAGTTTTGAAGGCCATAGCCAGAATCTGAAAGTTCTAATTCCCTTGAGGAAAATTCCCTATTAACACTGTCCCTGTGATTGCTTTCACTTTTAGGAGAAATGTAAACAGTCAAAAATGGAACTTCATTAATATAATGAAAATATTTCGTGGTTGAATTAATAAGGTACTTCCCTGCTGAGTTTAAAGCACCAAGCTACTGAAAAGACAAAAAGTGAAGTGCCAGCTTTTTCCTGGCCCTTGAAATGTGAAATTCTCATGGTGCATGACTTTCATTCTTGGCTTCTGCTACAACCAGCTTTGCCAAAGCTAGCTCCTTGGAAACAGATATTTAATCTGTGAAAATACTGGAAAAGCACTACTGAGGTGTTCATCCAAAATCTCACTTGTACTTTTCTAAGTAGGGTCCCCTATGTACCCAAGGGATCAGGAAGTCATCCTACTTTAAAAATGATTATGTTACCAGAGTAAAACCACAAGGGTCTCTCAGGAAACCATCTTTCTTTTTATTTTTTGTCTCCCTATCCCTTCTTTGCTTGTATAGCTGTATAGGTTTGATACATGCTTTAAGAGAAAGATGCTGTCTTTGAGTACAACTAGGAAGCATGTCTGTTCAAACAGTGATGAAGAACAGGGTTGGGGTTTGCCCCATTCAAACGTTGATGTAGAAAAGGGCTGGGGTCTACCTCACTGGCATCCAATATATCATCATGGTTACATACACACTTCGGCATTTGGATGCTTGTGTAGATTGGCTGGAGGACTGGTGTGAAAATGTGTGGGAGAGTTAGAGTAGCTGAGATACATGAAAAGGAGCCTCTTTTCCTTTTAAGTAAAAAAGCCACAGGTGTGTAGTATCTGGCATGTCATAGGAATTTCCCAGAGATTCAGAAGCTTGTGCCTAAGATGAAAGTTAAGTAGACATAAAAGCAGACTTCAAGCACTGCCAATAACATGATCATCTCTCTTTATTTCAGACAGTCTTGAATAGTTTCAGATGAAACAAATTTTAATAACTACATTTATCAAAGATAGATGGGTTAATTGATCTATTAGAAAGATAAAGGCATGCTTGAGTAGACAAACTTTTGATCTCTATATCAACTAGGAGGGCTCCAAAGGTTTTTTCCACATGCATAAGCTAAGGTGCGAACTAACTCCGGAATGCAGTAACCCTGGGAGTGTAGTCTGTAAATACGGTCATTCATATAAAACTTTATAATAGTTCACTTGATAGTTTAAGAAAGAGAAGGAATAGGAAAAGGAGTCAATATGAATCCATTCTATGGAAAATAAGAAAATGTAAAAAACAAATTAATTTACATTTTAAAAGACTTAGAAAGCTATGAGAACAGTAGTAATTGTTATGCTAACGATTTTTAATGACATGTTCTAATGTAATTGGGCAAAATATTCTATTTTTCTCCATAGCTCACCACAGCCAATAGTCCTTATATCAGACATAAATTTTAAAATATGAGAAAAACCCATTGGATGATTAACTTACCTCGAAGACACCACTTTAAGTACCAGTGTGATTCACATTTCTTACATCCTTATGTTGAAAACAAAAGCCTTTATAGAACCATAAACTAGAACCTGGGATTCAGGAGGTCAGAAAAATGAAAAGTTTGAAACGAAAACCAAGAAAGCTCATTATAATATGATCTGAATTCTTCCTAGAGGTGCCTTTCCAGAAGAAAGTTTCAGAAAAGGTTTTTGGTAAAAATACATCACCTTGTTCATCCACGATCTCAAAGTGCCTCTCTAAAAGTCATCAAGAAAACATGAACTTGCAACATAACTAGTGTGAGCAAGTGGCAGTCTCGGAACTATACTGTATGTTGTAACAGAAAAAGATGAGACTGACAGCTATGAAGTCTTCAGCATTTGTTCAGTACTATCCAGGGTAAAGGTGTTTTGATTTTAGCTGATTATCTAATCACAAACATCCTTAGAGTAGAAAAAAGCAAGTCATAAGCATTATAGAGTCATAAAAAATATCGCTTAAGAAACATCTAAGTTCACCCGTTTCAATCCTTTGTTATCAAGCCCTAAAATAATGTTAATCTCCCTTCATGGAAATTTCTGTGTCATTCTCTGGTCCACTGCTGAAATTCTGCCCATATTTGAAGATTTCTATTTTCATACAACCTCCCTTAATCCCAACTTTGCCAGAGTGCTCTACATTTTTACTATACTGGCAAATTCTGCTTTCTGCCTCAGCTAGTACTTTCTCCATTACACTGCAAGCTATTTGATTCATTTTTTAAAAAATAGTTCAGGAGAACACGTCACCATCCTGTTAGATATTTTTATGTGCAAACCTCACAATGCCCTCTGTGGATGCCCACTAACTTTGCCTTGCTCTCTAACATGGCTCCTTCACAGGATTTTACTACTAGGAAGGAATATCCTACACAGGTGAATGGACCCAGAAAAACAGCTATCTATACATGCATTTTATTTATTTAATTTAATTAATTTATTTGTTATTCTTCTTCTTTTTTTTGGTGATACTGAGGATTGAATTCAGGGCCTTATGCATGCTAGGCAAGCATTCTACCACTGAGCTACATCCTCAGCCTTACCTGCACTTTAAATAAGTGAGCTTATTGGAATTTGATTCATCTAACTCAGTTACCCAGCATGTAAACATTCTTAGATAAAGTAAAAAATAGTAAGTGAACTTGCAAAGTTGATGCTTAGACTGTGGAATCGGGAGGCTCTACTAATGATTATAATAAGATCCTGCCCAAGAGACTCAAGAGGCTTCTAAGAGATATGCTATGCTCCTTGTTAAATGATTTCTTTAAGTATCTAAAGATAAAAGAAATCTCCCTGAGATTGTACCTCCAATATGACATGGAAGAGTTCAGCTTAGAAGAGAAGGATTCTTGAATGCTTTCTAAAAATGTGTTTAAAACCTCAAACTAAAGCTTACCAACTGGTAGGAAAAGACAGAAGAAGATGAAACACAACGATCTTTCTTATACCCTGTACTAATTAGTCATTTATAATAATTACAACATTGCTAATATTAAATAGAAAAATAAAAGCAGTTTATTTTCATACAAATGTTAGTCACATTCAAAGTATGGGGAAACAAACTAAAAATAGCTTTTGAAAATGAGAAGCCCAAGGAAATAAAATTTCTTTTAAGGGTGCTTGCAGTGTAAGCTTCAGAAACCAATATTTGTATGCACGCACAGGCATTTTCTATTGTACACAGTGAGAGCAAGATGAGGTACAGTTCTTGGTTTGTTTTGTTTTCTATTCCTTGCTTTCCAAAACCCTGTGACCTACTGGGATAACAAACAAGATTATTATAACACAGTAAAATGGTGGAAAGATAGCTACATGGAAGAATTACAGGGGAGTCAAAGCACAGCAAAGAAAAGGGAGATGTGAAGAAAGCTTCCTAGGGGAGGTAGTACCAAAATGAAAGAAGTCAGCCAGGTAATGAGACAGGAGGGCACTGCAAACACAGATTAAAAAATGAATATGTGAGAGTGAAATGACATGAGAAAGATGGATTATTTATGGTAGCTGGAGAATAAAGGCTGAGACAAAGTATGGTAGGTGATGCCATCAAAGTGTGAACAGGGACCATACTATGGGGGCCATGTTTCTTTCATTCAAGTCTCTGTATTCTTCTGGTAACAGAGAGGCATGCAAGAGTTTCAAGCAGGGGAGTAATTCAATAACCTAAATTTTGTATGGCTGATTTCAGTGGCAAGGAGGAGAATGAAAGTGACAACCTTGTGGCACTTGCAGCAGAAAAGGAGATGGATGCTGAGGGTCACTGAAGAAGTTTGCTTAGCAAACTGAGCAGGAAAAACAAAAAGACTAGTCATGTATTTGAATGTGCAGGTGAGGAAGAGGGTGTATGTGTGTGGGATGTTTAGTGAGTGAGTAGATATTACTGGTATGTTCTAAGATTGAGACTTTTGGAGGAAAGCTGGGTGGACAACAAGTTCAATTTTTAATCTAGTCAGACTGAGCTTCCTGTGGGTCTGTCTAGAGTGTCCAAGGTCCAGGACAGGAGTCTGAAGGCCTGGGGCACCTGTGAGCCACCGTACACATTAAGCAATTCAGTAGTGTTCTGCTAATATTGAAGGGAAATGGAGAAGAAATGGAGAGGACTTAGCAAAAGCAAATAGAAGGAAAGGTGAGAATCTAGAAAATAGATGCCTGATAGATCCTGCCACTTAAGAAAGAAAAGAAAAAGGAGCCCACATTCAATCTGGAAGCAGAGAGAAGCTGAAGAAGGAGACATTTGAAGAGAAGTCAACCTACGGAATTGAATAAATGCATAAAAAGAGCTGTCAATATAATTTTTGTGTGCCTATGAGGATCAAGATAGTAACTGAGCACAGGTCTATATTAACTCCTAAAATCCCATTTAGTGATTAAAAGTTAAAAAATTAATAAGAACAAGTCATAACCCTTGAAAAACTTTGATTTGATTAGTATTTCAAATATCTCTGGAAAATAGATAGCAGATGACATCTGGTTTAAGGAGAAACAAGATTTAAAGAAAGGACTGAAAAAAATTATTATATATATATATATATATATATATATATCTACAACAAAAGTTAGCAGAGTTTTGAGGGAAAGGCTGGAAATGTAAACACAGAGTCAATGGATAAACAAATAGAAGGGAACCCAGGGACATCCTGGAAGGACAGAAACCCCAGGGCTTTTCCGGGGTGATATTCCCTTCCTGCTTACACTCTGCACTGTGAGGAGCTGCCGGGCTCAAGGTCACCACAGTGACAGGGTCCTGGGCTCTGGAGACAGTGAGCACGCAGGGTCACTCCACTGTGTAGCCTCTAAGGTCCTGAGCTGTCGACTCTTTGACACTGAAAATATAATCATGCATTAAGTGAGTTTATTATTTTTTTTGTGTGACTCATTAATAGATATATAATTCACCAAGAAGTTACCAATGAAACTCAAGACTAAAAAATAACAACTTCCTTATGGAAGCTTTATGATTCTAAAGAGATGAAAATGTTAAAGTTGTTTTAAAATTAATTTTAAAGGATAAAAATATAAAATTGTTCATACTTAAATGGATCAAGTGATATTTGATACATATATACATTATGTAATGTTTAAATATAGTTGAACATATTTATTTCCTCAAACATTTGCCATTTCTTTAGGGTGAAAACATTCAAAAATCTTTTCTTCTATCTTTAAAAAATGTACAGTATATTCTGTTTTTCTACAGTCATCCTACTGGGCAATAGCACACTGGAACTTCTTACTCCTATCTGACTGTAATTTAGTACTCATTCACTAACTCCTGAACATTCCCTTCTCCAAGCTCCCCAGCTTCTGGTAATTAACACTCCACTTTCAACATCTATGAGCTCAATTTTTAAAAACTATTCTACATGAGAACGAGTTTGCGTGGTATTTCCTTTTATGTGTAGATCATTTCACTTAACATAACATCCTCTAGTTCCATCTATGTAGCTGCAAATGAAAGGTTTTCATTCTTTCATATGGCTGAATAATATTCCAGTTTTTTTATGTAATGAATTTTCTGTATCCATACATTGGCAGATGGAAAAGAATCGACTCCTCTCATCCATCTCTCTCCAGTTTGTGAATAACTCCCCACAAGTTTCTACCTTTTCTCTTTTCCTATTCACAACAGAAAGTACTGTCCAGCTGTGACTTCCTTTCCTTTTTACTGCTCTTGTCAGCATCACTAATGCTGTCCCGTAATTTCCAAAGTAGATCAAAAGATTTTGCACTCAGATCCTTCTCAGTATACATCCAAAAGACATGAAATCAGCATGCTAAAGAGACATCTACACTCTCATGTTCACCACAACACTACTCACAATAAGTAAGAAATCAAAATAACCTAAACAAAATAGTAAGAAAAAAGCAAGAACCTTATGGAAGAGTTCAAATGCGACAAAAACTTACATACACTTATTATGTGACAGACATTATATTACCCACTTAATTCCTAAAATAACTTCATAATATAGGTATTAATATACCCATTTTATTAGGATTCTAAGACACAGAAAGGTTAAATAACTTGCTCAAGGTTACAAAGCTTAAAAGGGGTAGAGCCAGGATTCAAATTCAGGCAGACTGGCTTTAGATGTTTTGCTTAAAATCACCGAGCACTACAATGAAACATAAGCAAACAACTCTAGAAATGAAAACATAAGTGCACCCATAAACTTAAAAAGATGCTAACAATTCTATACAAAGTAAATGTAAATTAAAACTAGAGTGCAATATATTATTTTCATCGTATGTCAAAGTTTCCTAATACACATGTTTAGGATGGTAGGCTGGACCTGCATAAAGGTGGGAGATTGGGTCTGAAGACCTAAGAATTTAGTTTAGGACTCTATGTATGGTGTAACTACTTAGGAGGGCAAAGGCTCTGAAAAAAATGTGACATAGCTTGCCTTTTGTACTATTATTGCAAAAGCAATATTGCAGAAAATACATGGTCATGCCTAGCCTGGAGGGAAAGAAAATGTTTCCATTCAGACCCACTTCTAAATTACCCCAGGAGCTGCAAATATCTTTCTGAAATGAAATAATATTTCTGGAAAAAGGATTTAAAGTGTCTTTGCTTGCCTGGCAGAATATGACAATGTGAAAACAGTCATTTTCACTTTTTCTGTCTAATATATACCTTTGCTAAAGACAGCAAATAAAGCAGCATCTCTCTTCATTTTCATGTGTTGCTGGCAAGGCAATCATCATGAGGAAAGAGTCTGCTCATTTTATAGATTGCAGTGAAGTTACTGATCAAGGGAATTAAGTTTATGAAGGTAAAATGGGATACACAGAGAATTCAGGAGCATTCTTAATCTAATGCCTCAATATTTGCTATCTCTTCTTTACTTTGAGAAGCTCACAAATGGGAAATTGTTTGATTCGTAATTATGCTCATTTTCCTCAGAATTAGATGGAAACCCAAGCAAGCAATAAAATGACTTCACTGGTAGCAATAAGCAGGCAGGAATGCTACAGTAAGTACCAGAAATAACCTAATGCAAGAAAACTTGAGTAATTTGTGGTGTGATTACATAGGTCCCTCTTTATTAGACACTTGTAAGCTTTGAGTTTGGCTGCCTCCTTCAGGAAGCCCTCTCTGACTCATGATGAAGGTGAAACATTTCATTCTTGATCATTCAAAACACTGTAAATAATATTTGTGACAAACAAAACTGTACAGAAACATGCAAAAGAGAGAGAGAAGATAATTCTGTTATTCTTTCAAACCTTGTCTTCTTGGTGTGAAGTATTTCAACAGTTTGTCATTGTTTCCAGGTAGTATAGATATGTTCATATATTACTGTTATTATTACTGTGCATATTATTACTGTTATTGTCTTACAGAGCCAGCTCATAACATGGACACCACCAACAACTTGCTTTTTGCATTTAACATCATGAACATTCTTCCACTTGAATACCAAATAGTACCAACTCGATACTTTTAAGAGATCCAAATTTTTCTATAACTTGGATGAAACTAATGTATCTAAACCCAACCCAAAGTTTTCATTTTCCTATTATTTCAAAAGATGTTGCATTAAAGATAAGAATCTTTAATATGTGCTTTTATTTTTCTCTGGGACATGGGACATCAAATTTTAATAGCATTTGGTGAGTTGTCCAAGAACAAACCATACACACTTTCAGAGGCAAGATAGGAAGACACATAGCATGTCATGTACAGAACAGCAATGGGATTTTCAGTCACTTTATTTTGCCAGTTAGGGAGGGAAAAAGTGGTATCACATTGCTGCTTTATGTTTCCATTACTGCTGGGGGATCATTTTTCATGGGTCTTACTGTCCATTTCAAATTTTGTTTCTATGAATAACCTGTACTGTGGTTTCTCTATCAGATTAGTGGTCACATTGCAGGTGCTCTTTGCATCTTAAAAGTATGGACTCTTGATCTGCAATTCATTATAGTTTTTTTGGACTTGCTTATATTGATTTTAGTCATAACTAACATTGTTTTTCTTTCAACTTGGTATGTCTATATTTTTCCTTATGGCTTCTGCACTTTTTGACTTGTGTTAAAGAGCTACTTCAAAAATTTATGAAAAAAATCTATGAACTGGGGCACAGACTAGTTGAGAAAATAATTTAGTGAGATTATTATTTGGTATAGTAATAGAAATAGCAATATAATAATTATTTGATTAAATTTTAATAAGGAGAAGAATGGAAAAGTCCAATAGAAATTCAAACTAAGTGGGATGATGTAAAGAGAAGGAAAAAGATATTTACAAGTTAGTACTCACATGAGAATGGGAGGAAAAGATGAAGTATATGGACACAATCAATAGGTTTAGGAGCAGAGCCAAAGTAGCTGATGGGAGGATTTAATAAGGCAGAAGAAGAAAAATCAATAAAATTATCTAGACTAAAGCAGGAAGAGAAGGGAAAAGGTTAAAAATACAGAAAACTGCTTGAATTATAAGAAACACGGATAGAATGTCCATTATATATGAGTTGAGTCCCAGAATTGAGGGTAAAAATGGAGGGAATTAATATTGAAGACAGTGACCAAAAGATTTCTCCAGGTGACAAAAGACACTGAAGCATAAATTTAAGAATTGATACAAGCCCCTGATAAAATAAAAACAAAAGTAACCCACATCTAGGTACTTCATAGTAAAAGTGATGAAATACAAAGACAAAGAAATTTGAATGTGTGGGCTGGGGATTTAGTTCAGTGGCATAAGCACCTGCCTGGCAAGTGTGAGGTCTGGAATTCCATCCCTGGTTAAAAAAAAAAAAAAAAAAACCAACCAACCAAACAAACAAACAAAAACACACAACCAAAATCCAAAACCAAACCAAAACAAAACAACCCCCCGAAACAAACAAACAAGCAAACAAACAAAAAAGCCCACAAAGAAATGTAAGGGTGGCAAGAAGTGATGGTTCCTAAAAACAGATGAGTTCTCCAGTCAAAGAAACAATGCCATTTAATCTAGAAACTTTGTGATGCCACCTATAGCGTGCTGAGAAAAAGAGGACTGCCAAGGTTGAGTTCCATTATGAGCAAAAACTGTTTTAAGTCAGTGCAAAATAAAGATCTAAGGTAACAAAAACTGAGCAAAACACGATTTTATAAAGGAGCTTCTTTAGGAATAGGCAATGGGAAGCTCAGTGAAATCATGGGAATCAAAAAGCAATAAATAGAAAGAAATATTATGTGGAAATAAATGTATGCAAAATGAATAGATCATCTATATAAAGATACCAGTTTTATAAACATGCACACAGAAAATAGGGAAAACAACACAAAAGACAAGGATAAATGTGGAATTAAAATGTTCTAAATATTTTGCCTTTGTAAGAAGTTTAAATGATTTAGATTATTTGAGTTCAAAAGGTTACACTGTAATCACCAAAAGAATGCAAAAGAATGAATAAATAACAAGCTTATAAAAGGGAATGATAAATTAACAATTTTTAATTAGTCCAAATGAAAGAAAGAACAAGAAATTGGAATATAGAACAAATGGGATAACAGAATTGTATGAAAGCTGGTTTAAATCCAAATATATCTGATTTATAATGGATATAAAATAAATATTCCTGTTAAAAGATAAAGATTGGGTGAAAACAAAATGAAAATTACATATGCCTCTTAGGAGCACACATTTTAAATATAAAGTCACAAATTTGAAATAGGATAGAATGAGATACACTCAGAAAAATGACAATCACAAACATCTGACATAGGTATATTAATATCAGCTGGAGCTAATTTCTAAAACAAGAATATCACTAAATATAAAGTGGGATGCTTAATGATTAAAATCAATACTCGGAAATTTACCAAGAAAACTAAGTATATTAATAAACTGAAGGGGAAAAGCTGATCACATCAATAGACACTGAAAGAACTTTAATTGTTGGTAATTAAAAATGATTAGATAATATACAAATATAAATTCCATATGATGCAGCCATAAAAAAGCAAATGCTGCCATTTGTGATAAAATGGGTGAGCTTGAAGGCATTGTACTAAGTGAAGTAGGTCAGAGAAAGATACATACTGAATGATTTATGTGGAGTCTACCAGCTGAAGCACAGAATGGCAGTTACCTGGGGCAGGATGATTAGAGGCAAAAGGGAGATGTGGGTCAAAGATAAAAACTTTGTCATATAATATAAGTAAGTCCAGAGGATTTAATGCACAGCGTGGTGACTGTAGTTGATAATACTAAATTGTATTCTTGCAATTTGCTTTAATGTTCTCATCATGAGGCAATAGGTAACTGGGTGAGATGATGGGGAAATTAACTAATTAGATTGTGATAATCATTTCACAAATATATGTATATCAAAGCATTCATTGTGCACCTTAAAAATCAAACAATTTTCTTGATCAATTATATACCAGTAAATCTGGAAAACTTTTTAAAAATTCAGCTGGCCTAAAGATCTAAGTTGAAGACATACATCCACAGAACAAAACAAACAAAGAAACAAACCCCCAAAGGACAAACACTGTGTTTCCCCCAAAATAATACCTAACTGGAAAATAATCAGTCTTGCAAACTAGAGACCAAAGATGCCAGATCCCCTCGGCCTTACCTATCTTACAGAGTAGCCACTGAGCAGAATGGTGATGGCAGGTGAGGCAAGGTCAGGCTGAGTGGGGTTGGCATATTTGATCTCTAGTTTTCAAGGCTAAATAGTTTCTGGTTAGGTCTTAGTTTCAGAGAAAGAGGGTACACAAAACTATTAGAAGAAAACTTGGGAAAATATTTGTGCTGAGCCTATTTAGGGCTCTCAGTAGAACTGGCTTTCCTTTTCCCACCTGCTCCTTCCCTAGCTACACAACTCACACAATTCTAAAATAAAGGCTATGTAAGTTTTGCTTACATGTTTCCATAACAGCTTTCCCATCGCACTGTGTGAGAGATCTTTGAATGCATATCTTATTTATCAGATTTGCTTTAACAACGGAAAGCTTTAGTATATCCAGTGCCAAGGACATAACAGATATGCAACACAATTTTTTTTCAGCCAAACAGATGAATGATGACCCTTGGCCAGCACTACCACAACCATTCAGCCTGCCAGAAAGACCCAGAGGTAGACTGCCTTATTGGGTAGCATATCATGCATGGGTTTTGGAGTCAGATTGACCTGGATTGACTCCTGTCTGCAAGTGGTGTCACCCTCTGTGACTTACTTCTCTGCAGTTCATTTTCGGTAAGATGTTTTGGACATGACTGGGTCTGGACCCAATGTTCAGAAACTGTTAGATTTTCTAACAATACTATTATGAAGCTGGACTAAGGTGGTAACTTGGTGTGGCTGAGGTGAAAGATGCTTGACCTTCTCAGTTTCTACCTCATCAATGAGATAGTCAACTGGTGTAAAAGTAGAATAGCTTCACTGAGAACTTTGCTGCTTCATTTGCAATATATGTGACCCTCTTTGGTCATCATACCTCCCTCACTGACGATGTGTTTCAGTAGTCCTCAACCCTGGCTATGGCTTACAATCACTTGGCCCCACATTGAACCAATTAGAATGTTCTTTGTGGGGAAGTCGATGTGCAGTTGGGACTGAGAACTGCTGGCCTCTTACTCTCTTGTTTCAGTAGAATAAGCCCTAGATCACAAGCATTTTCTTGGAGAAAACAAACAAACACCCCTATTTTGGGCCAGGTATAATGGTATATACCTGTAATCTCAGCACTCTGGGAAGCTGAGGCAGGTGCAGAACTTACAAAATTTAGGAAGACCCTGTAGCAAAACAAAAATAATAAAAAAGAGTACTGGGGTTTAACCCCCAGTACTGTGCCAAAAAAAGTTTCTTAAAGAAGCAGTAAATTCAGTAGAAAGGGCAAGGCTTGGAGCCAGAAACTTACAGTTCTAGCCCTGATTCAGGTTGGAGGTGTGACCTGGCAACAAGACCTGTATCCTTAGATTCCCAAACAGATCAAACATGCACAATAGAATCTTCTGTTCTCTCTTCAAACCATAATGTGAAGTTCAAAGTGGAAAAGTTAAGACTTCTCAAAAATTTGGAACAGTATTACTAAGTAAGTATTATTATTTTTTGCTCTGCTCATAATTAGAAAATTCTCACTGCCCGGGTGACTAGATGTGGAGCTGTGCACAGCTCATTTTACTTTTGTAAGATCCCAATTTCCTCATCTATGACATGGCAAAACCCACCCTGCTGATTGTTGGTTCTCCTTGTTAGCAGGAAAGGAAGTAATGAAGATGGAACACAAGATGTTACATGGCTATGCTGGTTATTTTGTTTGGTATTGCTATTATAAAGCTGTGAGTAGCCTCACATAAATTATTGAATTTGATCTTGTGAGCAAGTTTCATAGTTTCTCATGGAAGTGCATGCTGATACTCACTTGACCTTAAGTAAACAGAGAAATTTTACCTGAAAAGCTTTAATTATTTGCAAGAAGTCTCAGGGAACTTTTGGTTAAGAATGAGCCTGCCAAGGTGACAGGTGCAATTGTTAGGCAGGAATTTCCCCCTTTATCTTCTATCACCTGGGCTTTCCTGGCTTTAGTGTGTGACATAAGATCAGTACTGCACCTCACTGAGGTGGGTTGAAATCCTTTGGTATGTGGCATCAAAATAGGACAAAGAGGCCCAGAGACACAAGCAGGCTAAAATGTCTGGCACCTGACCAAGTTGCCACCTACCTGTTATTACATTCTCCTTCTGAGTTGTGGTACCTGATATCTCTCTCTAAACTCCAGACATCTATGTTCTCCAGTACAAGTACCTGTGCCCTAATACTGACCTAAGCCCAGTGATCATAAAAGTTGTTTCTGGGACACCTAGCATTTAGACTAGTGAGACTGAAAGTGAGAGAAGGGAAAATTAGCATAGCTATGACTGATTTTGCCTCTACTGGTGTTTTTATTCTTACTTTTTGCAAAGTGATAAAAATGTATGTTGTCAGCCAGTGACATAAACAGATTTTCCTTTCATAAGGAGAATCTGATAATTACTATTATTGGGACATATTTTGCAACACAAAACAATAGATTCAGGATGTCAGATTTCACTGCAACAAAACAGAACAAGTCTCCTGGGAAAGTGTGAACTGTCATTCCAAATGAGACTCTGACAGATGTTCCTGCTTACCTACAGATATGGTCCAAACAGCAATGATTTTCAGAAATGCCTTAGTTCTGGAGTTGAAGCGGCTGTGGTGGATGGGGTTCTGGATGGCAACGTAGCGGTCCAGTGAAATGGCGCAGAGGTGCATGATGGAGGCCGTGGAGAAGAGCACGTCCAGGTAAATCCAGACTGCACAGAGCTTGCTAGGCAGAGGCCACCGGTACCCTACAACACAGAAGCTTCGCATCAGTAAGCCACTTTATGCCTCCTGGGGCATGTGAATTATGCTCTGGCACAGAAGTTTCCATTGTGGGGACAGGCACAGGTGACTGCAAAGGGGAATGCAAAAAGTTTTCAATATCAGGACAAATTCTAATAGCAAATGTACTTAACTATCGCACCGAATGATGGATACAAGGTCTGAGTTTCTCTGGTGTCCGGGATTATATTACTGTTATGTGACGAACTCAAACTGTCCCACTTCAGGGGTTCTGTCTCACTTTCCCACCACTTAGCAAAACTATTCAAAAAAATGACTTATGGCTCAGAGTTGTGAGGTGCTTTGAGCTACTTTGTGGGAGGACCTCTCAAATTGTACTGTCATTATTTATTCAAATATTTTCCTCCCAGAGTTTAGCTCCTAAGGTTAGTCCCATTGTGGTCTTGTACAATGACAGTAGATGCTATGGGTACAAATGACTAGATGATTAACAATACAGTATAGGAATAAGTCTTTGCCTGAAAAATAGTTACCTAATGATGCTCTGAGTGTTAATCTCAAATTTGGGGTGTGTGGGAAAATTGAAGACAATGGTAAAGACATGATATGCAGCTGGTTCATGGACCACACTTGGAGAAGAGCGGTTCTCACTCTGACCTGCTCATAAAATCCACTGGAGAGTTTTAGAGACCAGGCCAAACCGCCCAGTTAAACCATTCTCAGGGGTGTGATCGGAACAAAAATGGGTTTTAAAGCTCCCTGAAGATGCCAATATATAAGAAGCACTGCAGTTCCCCTGCTATATTAGGAAGATAGAAGACACCTTATGGATATCAGCAAAGTGTCCCCTTTGTGTATTTTGGAAGGGATCAAACGGTTCTACAAACTTCTAAATAGTTTTGATAGCAGCATAAGCAATGGTGCCTGCCTATAAGAAAGAAAATTACAAGGATCACTCTTCCTTCACAATATCACAGACTCCAAAGCTGCACAAGCTCCGCAAGTGAACGTACTCTGACTACCAAGACGCCATCGGGGATAACTAGAAAAGGAAAGGGCGCAGACACCACCCTCATTTAGAACCTCTCACTTGCATTGTGTGCAAAGTGCTTGAGCTGAAAGGAATGCCTTTTCTTTAGCAGCACCTGAGGGGAAGTCGGCTCAGCCTGTTCGGAGCTGAGGTTGGTTCTCGGTGGGGTTTTCTCTGGAAGGAAGCAGCCGCGGACCTTAGTCCGAGTTTTTGAGGTGTGCACGTTTCCTTGGACAGGACCGCTGGGCGGCACCCCGCGGGCTGAGGGAGGCTGGAGGATCTGCCAGGGTGGGTGCGGAAGGACGTCTGAGCGAGCGGCTGCCACCAGGGGGCGCCCTTGCACCCCGAGCTAGTGACGCCAAGCGGCGGTCCTTCCTAACCCGGCCAGGGCCTGCCCCACCCATCTGCGGGGGTCACCCCGCCCTCCTGCAGACTTTCGGTTCCCGCACTGTCACCTCCCACATCTGGAATTTGCGGCGGAGGGCGGGCAGGGTTTTTAGGAAGTGAAAAACCGCTCCAGAATGCCTGAGAAATGACACGTATATTTAATAAAATTATTCCCGTGCGATAGTAGAATGGTCAAGCGCGGGGGTGGGGTGGGGCTTAGCGTCCTATGAGCATTAGCGACCCTTACAGAGCGATGCCCGCTCTGCCTCGCTCGCCTTCTTCCTCCTCCACCTTCTGAAGGGATGGGTGATTTTTATTTTATTTTTTTAAAGCCACTAAAATTTGGCCAGAAAAGCCTTTGTGAAAGACAGCTCTCCCTCAGCCCGTCTCCAGGCTCTGTGTCAGCGACTGATGTACCCACGGCCGCAGTCTCAACGTTCTCTCCTTCGCTCTGTTTAAAGAGAAATTTGCCTATTTTACTTATAATTTGGAAAAATATTTCATTCTGCTGCCCCATGAAGCCCTTCCAGTGTTTGCTGATTTGCTGAGATGTTCGACTGTGTCAAACTCTGTTGAGAAGAAAGCAAGATGAATGAATCTCTTTCTGTTTGTTCTCTGCCCTCCTCCAAACGTGACTGGAGGAGTTTATGCATATGCATTTTTAAAGAGTTTAGGGTGTAATTCAAAGACACATTTCCAAATTAGCTTCTCCTGGGCAGGGAACAACTAAAACCAGAGTAATTCATTTATTTTAATGGCGACTGAATATTTTGACATTAAACTCACTCCACCACTAGTGCTCTCTCTGCAAATAAATGTTCCACGATAATTGAGGTTTTACCACCCCATTAGAAGTGCTGGCAACTGTGACAAAGATAAAAGTGTTCTGTCCTAAGGCTGGAACATTTGGATGAGAATGTAAAGGAGCAAAAGCCAAGCAGATTCTGGGTGATGGGTAAATTGCTGCTGAATGACCATGTTGGGTTATTTATAATTATTGATGTATAAAGTATATAATCAAGCACACAACTTTATTCTTTATTCTCTCTACATATCTGGTTTAAAGCTCAAAACTAGTAATCTCAGATAACAGGTTTCTGGTTTTTTTCAAGTGAAGCATCATTTTAAGAGTTAAAACCTAAGTAACACAATGTGGTGGGCTCTAGAATATAAAAAAAAGCCTCCTGTTACAGTTGAACCCCTTGCCCGACTCTGCTAACGGCATGCACATGCTGTTCGGAGGAGCAGCGGGAGCGCGACTAGGAAGGGAATGCCACTCACCATACAGGATGGTTAACATGGACACAGGCATGACCAGGAAACCCAGCAGCATATCAGCTATGGCAAGGGACATCAGGAAGTAGTTGGTGGCGTTCTGCAGCTTTTTCTCTAGGGACACTGCCATGATGACGAGTATGTTTCCAGCAATGGTTAGAATAATCACTACAGTTGTCAATAAAGCAGACCAGTTTTTTTCCTGGAGATGAAGTAAGGAGAGACATGTTGAGGGGAGGCACCCTTCACAGGAAAGGTTGGTTCGATTTTCAGAGTCTATGGTCCAGTTAAACGCATCAGACATGTTCGCTTCTCCTGAGTTAAAGGCATTGTGGAGCCTCATGTCATCATCTAATTGCATTAAGGAGTTTGGAGTTGAGCTCAAGGAAGTATTTTCTTCACAAAAAATATCCATGTCTATGCCGGAACTTGTAACAGACGAAGTGTTGAAAAACTCACAAGTTACAGCCTCTGTTCACCATTCATCCTTGTGTCCCCGCGCTCCACTGTGCCGAAGCTGGTGTACATGTGGGGCTCCTTCGGCTGGTTTTTTCTCTCCCATTATTGTAACAATAGTTAAAGAACTGTGATGGCTCTTCATATTTTTCTCCCTTCACAATTTCATTGCAGTCCACTGTTGGGTTGTAATTTTATTTTTCAGCAAAGCAAGGCTCCCACCCCTGACACAAACACAAAAAAGCAACCAGAACGAACTTTTACCACAGAGGGTGCAAAGTTCTGAAAATTTAGGAAGACAAATGTGATCCTGACCAAAGAAGAAAAGTTTTGTAACTACTAGGACTCTTGCTTAGCTCTGTCTCCTTCAGTTAGATATGCTGTTCACACAAGTTGAGCCACCGTGTTAAAACAGCATGCAGTCCAGACCAGTAGGGACGTACGTGGTTGACATTCAGACAGTCAATTCAAAATGTGCCCAGTGTTTCTCCTCTGGTAACTGGGTACACTTCAGGCTATGGTTTTCAGTCAGTCTCAGTCTGAGATGCTGCAGCAATTGCTGTCAGGAATTTCAACTTGTATTATGATGCTTAGTAAACACAAGGAAAAAGAAAAAGTCCTGAAGATTAGTAGGTAACTTTCCACCTCAGAAATCCTCATGGAAATGAATCCATTTTGACCGAGCATGATTTCAAACCAGAAAGAAAAAGAAAAAGAAAATCACACAACAATAAAATATAGTAGCATGAAAACTTACGCTTGTCCCCAGGGTCCGTGAAGCAGGCACACTTGGCTATTCTGTGACTCGTCCCATCTTGCATGGTCATTAAGCCAGTGCACAAACCCCTCTCCTTGAGCTTTCGGCAGCACAATAAGATAGTAATTTGATTGCTGTTTTTGCTGACTTTGAAAACTGCATGCGAGAGTGCAGCCAGTTCCAGCCCTGTGAGGTCCGCGTTGGCTTCCTTTGCCACTACTCGGCGTGGGTCCTTCCTCCCGTTCGGCTTGCCTCAGCAGGCACACGCTGAGAAATCATTCACCAGCCCTTCTCAAAGTCACACAAAAGAGCCACACGAGAAAGTAGGAAGAGCAGTCTGCACTCAGGGCTCCTGGTTACCACGGGGACGGAGCGGCTCTCTGGCTGCCTTGTGCACTTCATCAGACCTCCCTCTGTCTGTGTGTCATAAACGGCAAGGTAGCAACAGCCAGGGAGGCGGACCAAACAGGCTTTTCTTTCTTTCTGTTTTGCTACATGTTAACATTGAGAAGTTTTCCATTGCTTTTAAGAGAAATGGGAGAACTAGCCTTTCATGCAGATTCCTGATAAGGCAGGTAATCTTCATGGTGGTAATTTATTAAGCTGAAAGAGAAGAGTGACCAGAGAGTGTAAGTAAGGCTGGGACGAGTGTGTCTTAAGAAATGGAAGCATAAAGCTCTTCTAGCCAAAGCCAACAGTGTGACATCCAAAAAGAGCTGAGTGGCCAGGAAATCAGTGGCAAGAACTCTGATAAACTATCTGTACTATTTCCGTTTATTGTTAACTATACACGACAAGCTTATTTTTTCCCCAACAGAAATATACCACTCAGAAGTAACTCAAAGCTTTACATAGGGAAGGTGATGAGTTGGTTTTTCAGAAACAACACTACATGACACTGCTTTACATGGAGAAGTCCTTTCTCATGAAGGCTTTTAAGGAAGGTAGATGTGTGTCATTTTTACAGAAGAGAAAGTGGATTCTTTCTGGAATGGTTGGGGGTTTTGAGGTTTCTGTTTCTTATCATCTTCTTTTATTCTTTACATTCTTTCATAGACATTCAACCACTCTCAGGCCTTACAAATGTTGTGGCCAAATCTGTAACTTCATGGCAGATTATTTCCATGCGATCCGGACTTCTGGATTCTTCCCTTTATAACCTTGCTGACTTTGACCTTTGCATTTTTTATCATTCTCCATCTCCCACCTTTCTCAGGGATTATTCCCACTCATTCTCCTGTTTACAGAGTCACCACCTCTTCAGACAGTTGGCTACAATCCAGTACCCTTCCCTTCTTGTCTCTGCCAGATCTCACTTAATCTCCAGTGCTACCTCTGTGTACATATTTCTCAAATCTCCTTGGCTCCAGGCCACAGTTAGATGTTCTATGGTTGAGGGCTGCTTCATCTGCCTCCTGGGCGGGAGCATTACTCTCCCTCTCACTGCCCTGTCACTATTCTCCTGTCCCTGCACACCAAATATGTCTACTCTATAGCAGGCAGATGAGAGCACAGGCTTAGGAATCACAGTGACTTGGTTTTGAGTCCCAGCTCTGTAACTCATAAATGGGAGAGCCTAGAGCAGCCAGAGGCTTCCTCTTAAGCTCAGTGTTCTCCCTGTATCAGAGGCAATGGTGGTACCTTCCTCATGAGGTCATAGAGAAGCTGAAATCAGATAATTTGCTTATTTAGCTCATGTCTAGTGTACAGGATGTTTAGTACGTGTTAGCCATTTTGCTCTTATTAGTATTCTCACTGATGTAACAAAATTGGCACCACCTCCTTGTCTGGATTCCTTCAGTCTCTTCCTGTGGGGTATATGACTTTTCTTATTTTGCTCTTCACTCAGTGCCCTTACCTTCCAGGTCTGCGCTCTTGTTTTTCTCCCCGTGAGCAACCTCTCTGCAGATTGCACTTGAAGGTTTCTGACCATTTTTATGGTGGTCTTTGCAGTCCCCTGGTCTGGAATGCTCGCACCACCTTTCTCTTTGTGCCCATCTGCGAATATCCTAGTCAGTTTTGATGCTCAGTTCCAAAGTTATTACCTCTGAGAATCCCTGACCTGCCTCTTACGATTTGTGTGAACTTGTTTAAGCTCTTTAATCTCTTAGTTTTAGTTTCCTTGTCTATAAAGAAGAAATATTACTAATATTCCTCAGAGGACTCACTTGATAGCAAAGTAAATTTACATATGTGCCAGCACATTATAAGCACACAGTAAAGGTTAGTTGTTATTTTTCTTATTTTTATTATTAAGCTTGCTGTGGCCCTCTTTCCTCAGTAGAGGCAAAGACTATAATACCTTCTTCAGCTTTACCTTTTAAATCTCATCATGTTGCATGCAAGCTCCATAAACACAAGAATTGTCTGTCTTCTTCAGGATTGGTCATATGATTGGTGCTTAAATGTACTGAATGGATATGTGGCTGATTTATAATTACCTACTTGCATGTCTTTTCTTCTCTTAGTAACAAAGGTGCCATTCTCATGATCAAAGGTCTTCAGTAGATGTTTTAATTTAATTGTTAATGTATATTAAAAATGAGAATTAGGGAGAAAACGACAAGCTCTAATTTTTTTCATTACTTTGCCCAGTGCAATGCTATTTTAATTTAATTAAAATGGGCCAAAAGCAATTTTATTTAAAAACTCCAATGTTGGGAAGTTGCTCTAAACCTTCTTGATGTTAAATTTTGTGTTATGAATTTCTGTTCTCCTAGGTGAAGTCTAATGTTCTCAGACCATTATGAACAGTTGGGCTTCTAGTCATGGTGAAACTGGTCAGAAAATTTCCTATCATGTAATTTACACAGTGAAATATCTACTAGAAACCATCTAAGATTATTTGTGGTTCTTGCAATTTTTTTGATTATTTGTTACAGACAAAGCAATATGGGCTCAATCTGGCTACTGATATCCTTTCTTCCTTCCTTTCTTTCCTTCTTTCTTTCTTTCTTTCTTTCTTTCTTTCTTTCTTTCTTTCTTTCTTTCTTTTCACAGAGTCTTGCTCTATAGTTCAAGCTGGCCTTGAACTCACTATGTTGCCAGCTGGCTTCGGATTTGTGGCCACCCTCAGCCTCCCAAGTGCTGTGATTACAGGAGTGCACCACCAACCACCATGTCTCACCACTGGCTACTGATTGTTAAATAAGACCTATCTATTAGTGGCAGAAAACTCAGACTTCATAGGAACAGTTTCTTGCAGGTCAGACTTCCCCTTGTGAGTCTGGTGATTCTGAGGGCTGCAGGGACACTGTGATGTGCAGCACCACTCAGATCTGTGTTGCTGGAAGTGACAGCTGATGGCTCTCAGCAAATTCTCCCTGTAAGAACTACCCTCAGCCAAAAGAGCTCCCTTGTCCATGATCATGCCTCTTCCCTGCCTGCGTGCCACTGAAGTCTGTCATGGGCAGATGGGTCTAACTCTCTGACTTCAAGGTGAGGCGTTGCTCAGGGGTCTCCTTTCTCCAGAGTTCCCCCCGCAGGATCTGCCGAGGCCTCTGTTGTGAGTGAATCACAGATAAGTACCTCCCTCACCCAGTCCTGCTTCCCTTGCTACTCTAAAGGTGCTAACGTGTGAGCATTCCCCAGTAAATCTTCCTATGGACGTCTGTATCAACCTGAGACTTATTTTTTAAAATTTTTGTTTAAATGCCTAAATACCTGCACTGGTGAGTTGGGTGTCTTGCGAAGAACTGAAAGATAAATGTTGGCTACATGGTGATGGTATAAAGTTCCTTGGCATAGAGTCACAGCTCTTGAATTGACAATTGGCTTTGCTACTTCATTACTGCCAGACGAATTTTAAGTTGAGAACTCAAAAACTGAGTTTATTATTTTGAGAATTCTTCTAGTACTTAAGTAGGGTGAATATTTTTTTTGGGGGGGTGCATTTTATAGCTAGTTTATTCTAAAATGTTCAACATAAAGTGATTGCTTAAATTTGGATGTTTATTTGTTTTTAATGGCCGCAGTTGCATTTGTAGCCATTGTTTAATTTTTTTCCATGCTAAAGTTATTGGGTTCTAAAACATTATTACCTTATGGATGTTAATATATGTGGGGGAAAAGTTTTGTGAGCAAATAAATCTGGAACATACTACTTCTGGAACATACTGCTCTTAGAAATAAAGTGCACATTAATATATTACAGGCTATAAGAGATCCTACAGCAAATAAATTTGTTTACACTTACCTCTCTTACTCCCACTTTTGCAGAAGTCATTGTAGGTTAATTTTATTTGTTTAAATTTAGTTATGTTTTACATTCATTAAAATATGAAGCTCTTAATTATGCAGCTCAATGAGCTTTCACAAATACACTTATGGAACCCAAAGTAAGATATCTACCATTTTCCCTGAAAAAGTCCCCCTTCCATCTTTTGATCTTCTTTTCAATGGAGACATGGCTTCTTATGCTGCATAGTATGTCTGTGAGATCCATCCATGTAGCTGTAAATAAACTCTTCAAAAAATGGACTGTATTTTGAGAAGCCCTTAAATGGCTTAGATATTCAAGTGATTAACATTCACGTATTTTTTTCTTATTCAAAGGAACATAAACTAGATCTTCATTCTATTTTTAATTTTTAATATTAAATTTTCAGGATAGTGCTAATGTTAACTCCCATTCAATTGGTTATATCGGATTTTGTTCTGAACTGGTAGCACAGACCACTTTTATTCCATGTGCTTTCTTATTTTGTTAAGAATATGACTCTGTGATTTCTGTTAACCACAATTTATTGATAATATGAGAATGAAAAAAAAATCCAGAGGATTTTCTGAATAACATTTAATTCATTGCTTCCTTTGGATGGTCCCATTCTCAGGATTGGAATAACTCAGTTCTTCTAACTATGTATCTGGAGTACACAATGTTTTGATTGGCTTGTATTAAAATAAATTAGTTAATGATTATCACCTGTTTTAAAAATTTTCACATAGTGATGTTTAGTTTAACAGCGATTATGAATTTAACAGAAAATTGTAATTATTGAGTGCTGTGTCAAACACTGCTCCATGAAGTTGGACAAGGTTCCTACCTTAATTTATTTAATTCATTCAAGAAATAGTTGGTCCCAGCATGGATGAGTATAACGTTTAGGCAAGTGCTATAAACTTTGTAGTCTGTGGCATATTGGTGGTATTTAAAATATGATACTGAATAAAATATTTAAGCAAGTGAGTAGAGACTGTGAAGAGAAAGGAAGGAGCCTGAATTATTCTAATATTTTGGGTGAGAGAGGTGTGGAGGAATTAGAAAACAGTACTGAGAAGCCAGGTGAAGGAAGGTATGTAAAGGAGAGAAAGTGCCAGGTCAAATATTTTTGATAAACTGAATATAATGAGGGCTCAGTTGATCACAATGTAGATTGAAGACCATCAACTTGATCCAATGGTAGTCTTTTATGGTCTTGATAGGAACTGTTCCATGGAGTGGTTGGAGTGAACACTCAATTAAATGGGTTCAAAAGAAAATTGCAAAGAGAAGAACTGATGATGCACTAAACAACTACCGTGAAAGTAAGTGGAAAACAAACAGAAAAGCGCAATGATATTTGGCAGGATAAGAGACAACAGCAGGTTAGACTGTGCTTCGGTGGCAGTGAGGTTAGTTGTGAGGACTAGTTGGGGGTGGGCAGGAAGAATTGGTGGTGATGGGGTGGGGAATGAGTCTTGAGAGGTTACAGAGCTTAATTAAGGCTTTCTAGACCATAGCAAATGTTCTAGGTTCCACTTCAATTGCAATAGGAAGCCATTTAGAGTATAAGGAGAGAAGTACCATAATTTCCTTTAAATTATAAAATTTTTGTGGCTACTGTGTGGAGAAAGGGTAGAAGGTTTCAATAATATAAGTAGGAAAATTGATTAAAAGATATTAGAGTTGCTTAAGTAAGAGGTGCTGGTAGTAAAACTGATAATGAAGATGAAGAGAAGGAGATAGATGTAGTTTAGAAATAGAAGTGCCAGGCCTCTGACTTATTGTGGATGGGAAATTAGATGGGCAAAGGGTTAAGGGCAGGGGCCAAAGATCACTTTCCAGAGCTTGGATTTTGAGCAGTTTGTTAGATAATAGTGTCTTTATTGAAATGGGTAAGGTTGCAGGGTTCAGATTTAGGGGAAAATATTCTGTCATGGATGTTGTGATTTTACTGTTTCACTAGCTGAATGAAGTTTAGCTACATGTGGCAGAAATTGCAGGACAATAGTGTACAACAGGGGAAGTTCACATAGATGAAGTCTACATGTAGTCAACCTGAGGCTGACATCACTGTTCCCAGGGATGGCTCTTTGTCTTGCTGCACTGCCATCTTTTCAGTGAAGTTTTGTGATGCTATGAAGATGTTTGGGCTGCAGTCATCTTTCTCCATTCCTGCTCTGGAGAAGGAGAAACAGATGAAGTTTTACTCCTTCTTCAGTGTGACACTTTTTTTATTTTCTCATTGGCCAGAATTTGAAAACGTAACTTACTCTAGATGTAAGAGGAAGACGAAGGGTCTGAAAATGTAATTTTTAATCCAACTGGTTCTGTGTTAGGTTATACAACAGAAACTTAGTACTAAATTGGGAAGACAGGATAGAAATTGGGAGATAATTATCAGGTTCTGCTACTGACATCTAACTGGAATTATCTGAAGGCTGTTGAATATGTGACAAGGAGATACAGAAGAAGTCAGAGCAGGAAGTACACACTTTATAGTCAGAAGCCTACATAGTTAGCATTTAAAGTTGTATGAATTAATTTTCTATTACTGCAATAACAAATTGCCATTAGCTTAGTTACTTAAAATAAAAATTAACAATAATTAAGAGTTCCATGTGGATATCAGTGTCTGCAGAGCATCTTTATTTTTGAAGATCAAGGGATACAGACCTAATTCTCCCTTCCACCATCTAAAATCCATCTATGTTATTTAACTTATGGTCTATGCCTCCATCTCTGAAGACCTTCTCAAGCTGGTTCTCTAGGATGCAAAACGTTCTCTGCTTTTAAGCACTCATAGATTACACTGAAACCCCATTTGAAAATTCAGGATACTCTGTCCATCTCAAGATCTGTTGTAGTCAGGGTTTACAAGTGAAACAATCACATATGGGACACATAATTTATAGTATTATTTTAGAATGGTCACCCAAAGAGTCAAATACAAAAGTAAGAGTGCTGGAAATCTGTCCATACACTAAGACCCAAAGAATCCAGCTGAGGGCCTGGATCCTATGGAAATGTCCTACATGAGTCCAGCTGAAGACCTAGAGCCCATGCAATGCTCCCCATGAGTCCAACAGGAGGCCTAGAGCCCATGACAATATCTCATGCAAGTCTGTTTCCGAGATCTGTGCTAGGAAGGCCCAAAGGTCAGCGGTGGAAGCTAGAAAGTCTATTCCAGGGGGATGAAGGATCTGTGCCAGTAGGTTGAGGGCTCTGCACTGGAGCCAGAAAGCAATGCTCAAAGTAAGGGCCATCCTCAGCTACAGTGAGGTCCCAAGCTCCTCTGACGATGAGAACAGCTGAGTTCATATCAGGAAACCAGCATGACTAGCTTCTCCTGAAGATTGAACAGCATGCATCGTCCTCTCCGGAGCCAGAAAGCAATGCTCAAAGTAAAGACCACGACTCCCCCAAAGTAAACTGAGCCATTCTCAGTGACAACAAAGTCAGAAGCTCCTCTGA
This sequence comes from Dasyprocta punctata, assembly GCA_004363535.1. Taxonomy (NCBI): domain Eukaryota; kingdom Metazoa; phylum Chordata; class Mammalia; order Rodentia; family Dasyproctidae; genus Dasyprocta; species Dasyprocta punctata. Next base: position 55,179 of record RJWM01006015.1, read on the forward strand.
CGATGGAGAACAGTCAAGTTCATATCAGAAAAGGAGCTTGCAAGCTCCTCCAGGAGAGCTAACAGCAACAGAAGAACCAACAACCTCGTGGAGAACCAAGAACATTACAGAGATCCAACAACACTACCTCTTCCTCTCCAGGCCTCCTTTTTATTTTGGCAACAGTCCTCAGGTGGGCTATCCATGCTCAGCACTATGCTGATTCAGTTCAGTTGGTATTACAAGTTGACCACCAGTTATCAATCCACCACAAGTTCCTTAAATTTAACCACATCTGCAAAGTCATTTGAAAGTAACATATTTACAGATTTGAAGGATTAAGGAATGGACAACTTTCCAGGTCATTAGGCTACCATTTACTTCTAAAAAAAGTCAAAGAGTTTCATATAGAAGAACAGAGGGCCTGGGGGAAGCATTGCAACATTTCAACACTAAATTTTAAAGATGTAGTAGGGGAGGAGGATTCAGCAAAACATTACTTGCAGCTCATAAAAAAGGATTTAATCTTGTGAAATTAAGTTTTCACTTGCAGGAAGGACCCTATTGCAACCTACATTGGCCACATGACTCTGTCTGAATTAGTCATAGTAGCTAGGCTCAGCAAGGACTTGAATTGGCCAGTTTGTGTCACTTGCCCATCCCCATGTGGAGGGGTCAGAAGAATACAATCAACCAGCTTCACTGGGACTATGAAATGGACCCTTCTTCCAAATATAGATCTCTGCCCAATGATGACCCTCTACTCTATTAAAGGGAGGTGCCACTTGGGTTATCTATTTTCTTTTTCTAGGCTCTATTTGTACACATTGGCTCAGATGCCTAAGTCTTGCCTAGATTCCTCCAGAGGCCTCATCTTCAGTTCAGGCTGTGGGGAGACCCACTCTTACTCTGGTAAAGGTAGAGAGCCCCCCAGTCATTCAGTGACCTAACAGGGTATCCCTGAAATAATTTTACTACTAGACATGACCAAGGTTTGGGGAAAAAGAATATAGTATCACTTCAGCTGTCGTTATACAGCAAGATGATAACTTTTCTCATTAGAAAACACAGAATTGTTTGAGGCAAAATATTTCTGCTAGTCTTAAAGAATTACTCTCACAAAATTATTATGAAGATGTCTGATAGTTGAATCATAAACATATTTGGTTAGGATCCCAAATTTTATTTTTGGTATGTTCAAAGGGACATTCGAGGCAAATTTATTCTTATTCCTAAGTGGAGCATCCTCCAAAGTGAACTGAATTGGAACACTTAAGTTGTGATGGCCCTATAGATTGATTAGACCCATGTCTAAAACTTCTGGTGGCGCTCCTCTCTGAGCCCTACTCCTTTGTCCACTTAATGCTGCGAGGATGAAGAAACTGATGAATTACTTGACAAGTGAAAGGAACTTTTTGGATAAGTTTCAGCAAACAAACACTATGAGAAGAGCAGCCCATTGGAAGAAAGAAATATAAATAGGAAAATAATGAGAGTTCATTATTCAGAGGATAGGTCTTTAGTCTCTTTGATTGTTCCAGTGGAGTTCTCTTTCCTTGTGGTGACTAGTAGCGTGAGTGACAGTATGAAGAGTAGCAGTGTGGGATAAAGGAAGTCTTGAATTTTGAGAGGATGAAATACACTTAGCTTCTCAGTTTCAAATTGGGTTCAATAGTCACATGTGATTCAATATGAAATGAATATGAATATGGGAAGATAGCAGTCTATCAAAAAAGCCAAATTCTCACATCAAGAGGCCACTTTTCAAATCCAATTATTGGAATTTTTTGTCCAACTATTATTGATGATCTAATCAGTTAAGCCCTTGAGCCTTGTATTAATATCTCAGATGAGGAGGTTCACAGAAACTACTGACACGAGTCAGAAGGTTACTTCAATTTCATACAGCCACACTATAGCTTGAGATAAAATTACTCTTGCTATATTTTCCATCTCAGATTATGTTCAACTATGCTATCTAGGACAGGATTGTACATTTAAAAAAATTGTTGATTTAGGTGTCTTGATAACCTGAATAGCCTTAGAGTACTTGAGAATCATTGTTAAAAATCATGGAGAATTCAAAGAATCGACGTGTTTTTCTTTTCTCAAATATGATGGGAACTGGGTAGGATGTGTGTTCTTCTGAAAATTTCATTAGCTTATTTCTGTGGGAAATACCTAGAAACTGTGTATTTGGCCATTGCTAAGTATGACATATTTATATTTATTTGTTCCAGTTGTCTTCCTATTAGAGGAGAACAGAAAATTACAGATCGCCCCAAAAGATTGACAACTACACAACTGCATTTTAAGTGTAGAGTCGACATATTCACAGAACATGAGTTAGCTTTGACATTTTTTTAGGTCCTTTCCAATCCTGGTATTGTTTGCTTCTGTGAAATCTACGTGAATGAAAACAGAATCAATGTTGTTATTACATTTTAAATTTGGTCTTTATTTTATTCTTAACTATAAAAAAGTAAATCTATATTGTAAAATACTATGCCATGTAGAAAAATCTCTTCCAAACATAGTCTATATTTTACATCCCTTCAAATTTTTTTGCATATTTAAGTATTCAAATACGTGGGTAATTGCATATATGTTATATATAATTTACATGTATAATCATAGATATGGCATTTATAAAGTTTTTAAAAATGTTAGATTGGTAATAGAATTATACTGATAGATATACTGTAGTTCATTTAATTGGTCTCTTTTTGACACATAGGGTACCAAATGTGTTAACATTGCAAGGACTATATTTTAAAGATATCACCAAATAGCTCTCCAAAATAGTATGCTAATTTATACTCCCACCAACAACTTATTAGTATTTTTCTCACACCTAACACAGGTTCTTTAAATTAGGCAGTCCTAACAGCTTTACATCTTGTGAACTAACAGTTGATTCCACTATTAAAATTCATGTCCCAATGTAAAACAAATAAAATTCTTGTTTTTCCTACTGAAGATATTTATGAAAAAGTTCTTTTAATTTATGTGTAAACTTTCAAGACCTAAAATATAGCAGGATCTGTTGAAGCCACAATCTTAGTAACTATAAAAAGCCCTGATTTCCACATGTAATATCTTTATCTTTCCATTTGAACTTTCCTGCTTTTATCTTTTTTGTTATTGCATTTTGGTAACTTGTTTCCGATAACTTCTCCACAAAAATTAAGTACTTTTTCCCACATCATTTTTTCCATAAGAAAAGTCAAAAGTCTAAAATGCACAGAAAATATTTTACCCGTTAGTGCACTGTTAAAATTTAACGTGAAAGATTGTACAAGGCTGTGATTGTCATTGAGGTCTTTATAGCCCTTCTGATTCTTACATATATGTGAACATTTACTGCTTGATTTTTCCACTTTACATAAGTCTATAAATTAAGAGAAAAGCATCATAATCATATTATCATCTTTTCTTCCTTGCCTTTCCAGTTATGTTAATTAATATTATTTTTAAGCACACCCAGGACTTGAAACAGTAAGCCCTGTTTTCTGATCACAAACCCCACATTTGTTAGAATCTTAGTCTTACAGTTTGATGGGATGATTGCTTGTCACCATTAGCTCTTGTCCAGTTAGCTCTCGGGTAAAGGATGTTCTGTAGTGGTTTCTTCCAGAATGAGTCATGGAGTCACAGTCTCCAAGCGCCAAAAAGTTAAAAATTTTCTCTGCTTTCTCTGTAGTTGAATAACATTTGATCAGTCTAAAATTCTTGTGTCACATTTTGTTTCCTGAGGATCGTATAGGCATCAACTGTCCTCTGGAGTTGATTGTATATGTGGAGAAACAGGAGTTCAGTGAAATGTTTCCCACATTTTTAAGAGTTTTAGACTGATCAGGATACTCAAAACAAACCTTTTTGTTCATTTGTTTTAAGCTTTTCATATTTAAATTTACCAACATATATATGTGTGTGTGTGTGTGTATGTGTGTGTAAGTGTGTTGATTATTTTATGTTTTTTTGTGGAACACAGTGTGCCCTTTTCATCTGACTTTCTTGAATTGTATTTCTAATTTTGGTTGTCTTCCTTACAGACACCAGTTATGAGTACATTACCTTTCCACCTTTCTTAAGCCTGTCTTCCCTCTTTCTTACTGTACATTGATGTGCCCATTCTTGTTGCTACTAATGTGGTCTACATCTCTGTGGCTTCTTTTGCTTTTTTTTCTAGAGTCAGCTCCTGTTATACCTATTCTTGATATCCCTGCTAATCTCACTTTCAATTGAGATGTAGAATCACTGATTGAAACTTTTGATTATACAGGAGATTGTTCTATTAAGGCTTTCATGTTCAAACATTTTTAGTCAAAATTTTAATCTCCATAGAATTATTTTAAGAAGAGAAAATTTCATGATTTTTATTTTCACTTTTTCTTTTCTCTCCTTCCTTTACTTGGAAAATTACTTCATAGAACTTATGGGGTCCGAGTCTGGTCCTGTCTAGAGGACTTATTTCTGGTTTGGTCAAGTTTCAGGTTAGACTTGTGTGTTTTTCATCTTTATATTTTCTTTGCTAGCAGAGCTGGATGCTGCAGGACAGTAGTCGATGCAGACATTGTCCTGTCATCGAGTCATTCCCCTTGCACACAGTTCTCTGACTCACCACTCAGCCCTGTTTATTCTACTCAAACAGGTTTAGGGAAGTTCATTGCCAACAGCATGCCTACTCCACCCTATATGTTACAAAAAAGAAAATTGTCAGTCTTCTTTTGTGTAGTTTGCTGCCTCTTAGAAAAATGGAAACTGCCAGCTTTGGTGGTTTGTGCGTGCGTGCGTGTTTTGCCTGCTTTATCTGAGATCTCTAGCCATAAGCATCTTCTTTTGGTGTCTTCCAACACTGCTCTTTGACTTCCTCTGAGTTTAGCAGCCGTTTCTTAAACACGGTGGTTCAGGTCTACCATTTTGGTGAAAATGAAGCCTGCATTTAATTCTAATTCTTAATTTTTAAAAAATGATACTACTGAAAGGAAAATGAAGCAAAATGTTTTTGTCTGCATATTTTAGATTAGATGTCTCATTGCACTGGGATGAATCATGTTTGAATCAGTCACACAGACGGGATATTTTTTTTCTAAGAGTTACATTTTTTGTATTTGCAGTATTTTGTATTTCTGTAAAGTTTAATATTATAGTTTCTGTTGTTGTGTTTTGTTTTGTTTTTTTTTGATATAAGGTCTCACCTTGTAGTTCAGGATGGCCTTGAATTGACTAGCACAGGCTGGACTTGAATTTACTATGATCCTCCTGCTTCAGCCTCCCAAATGCTAGAATTACAGGCATGTGGCACTATGCCCTGCAATGTTATAGTTTCTAAACTTATGAAAATATGTAAATTATGTGATTAAACATCTAGGAGAGAGGCCTGTTTTTCTAGATTTAAGAAACCTTGAAGATGCAGCTCATGTTTTAGGAGACATGAGTGCCCAAATTTTCAGTATGGCATTGAAGACTGATATCTTTTCTTAACTAGACTTAATAAAATTTTTTGTTCTTCATGTGTTCCAGTCAACAAGAAGGTACTTTCTACACCAGAGGTCAGCAAACTATGGGCCTCAGGCTAAATACTACTTCCTGTCTGTTTTTTAAAATAAAGTTTTAGGAGCTAGAGATTTAGCTCAGTGGCATAAACACCTGCCTGGCAAGCATGAGGTCATGAGTTTGATCCCCGGTACCAAATAAAATAAAATAAAATAAAGTTTTATTAGAACACAGACATCTTATTCCTTTGTACAGTGGCTTCTTTCATGCTACTATGGCAGTGTTGAGTCATTGTGATAGAAATCACATGACCTACAAGTTCTGAAATATTTAACTCTTTATGGAAAAAAATGTACTGACTCATGTTTTAGAAGAATTTTCGGTCACATTAAAATACCCTATTTCTATTTTTTCCATTAGAGTCACTCTAAGAATAAATCACAAAATTTCATCTCCCATTTCTATTCCCTGCCTCCAATAGATAGCATGTGAAAATTTCACATGTAAACAGATCTTCTTAGTTATTTCTTAGTTACGGAACTGACCCCATTTTTAAAGTGATCGATACACTTTTTCAAAAATGGCAAAAAATTATTTTTTGAGACATGTAGGCAAAGAGCAAAGTTATATTTTGTTTTCTTTAGTCATCCTTCTTGATATTTAGAAGACTGACTCTAACCTATTGTTCTTTCACGGCTGTGTAACTTTTCCAAATTTTATTAGCATTTATTTTGGGGTGATTGTGGTCCATTTCCTTTAGAATTATTTGCAGTTGGCCCCAGTAGCCAACCATTATAATGGAAGATTGTGTGATACAAAACAACTTTAGTTACCTAAGCACTCTTTTCTATTTTGTTTTTGCTTTCATTTCCTGGCATGTTTTTTCTCTATCATAATCAGTAATTACAGTGATTATATATTAACTATACCTGCTAATCTTTTTGGTAGAAAAAACAAGAGTTTATTTGGATCAGGATACACTATTAAAAAGAACAGCAGGTGAATTTCTAAGAAAGGATCACACAGTTGGGGTGAGAGATTAGGGTCTTTATTAGGGTTTTAGGATAAGGAAAAAGGGTTTAGGCAGAAAATGTGATTTTCTATAGAATGTCTTTTCCTGGATCATTTAGCTACTTGTTGACCTTCCTGGAGCACCTATATTGTGTTTACAATTATATATATATTTGGTATATTTTAGATATCCACAATGATTTCATTCATCATAGAGAATTTGTACCTGTACATGATATAATTTTTTTTTTACTTTCCCATTTTTGTACCATTCCTTCAACACCTTCTCCCCTCCCTGTTTACAAAAGCTTTGTTTATAGTTGTAATTTTGACAAGACCATTTCCTCTGGTCTTACAGAAGGCTTTTGGAGACAAGTGAGGGGATAAAGAAGTCTATACATATCTTTTAGAAAAGATTGGGTGGGGACTTATTGGGATGAATGAATGGGTCTCGCATCCAAAGGTTTGTTTTTATGATTGGCTGTGGAGAGTAGGATGTCTTTAGGAGTTCAGTGTTAAGAGTTTTAGTCCTTATACCTGCTATTCTAAAATCAAAATAAAGGCAGTAAAGGAGCCATGGCTCTTGCCTGGAAAAGCAGTAATGGAACCAATAGGCAGGACTGGAAAAACAGACTATCAGCTGCATGGCTGTGTTTGATTTTGTTGACATGTATTTCTGTTATTTTCTATTAGATCTTTTTATTGAAACATAAAGATTATTGCTGAACCGTTCCCTACTTTTCTTTTAAATAATGCTGGTTAATTTTACATTTTTGTTATTTGTCTTAGTTTCAACCTTTGTTTCTCACAATCTGCTCTAAATCCTACCTCTTCTGGAGCCCAGATAAGAACTGAGCAGAGAGAGTAGAAGTCCCCCACACAGTAGATCCCTGTCTGTGTGCTGTGACTAATAATATGCCAGCTTCTCTTGTGGCATCTGATAATGAGCTGCTTCTAGAGGGAAACATGCTTATGCTCACTCCCATTCAGCTTGAAATAACCAGATATGATTTTTCCCCTGCTGCATTGAATTTGGCTGCTGGAGTTTGATCATCATTTACTTCAATAACACATATTTTAGTTATGCCCCACAGAGTCAGGATCATAGCTTTGGTTGTCAAAAACAGTGAGTGAAAGCCAGTGCTCTTTCAGACACTACACACCATGGATGTGGTTAGTGGAGAAGATGTCTGTGTGTCTGGTAGTTTAGTCACCACTTACCGTTTGCTTTCCCACCCCAGAAAAGCATTCAAAATTAAAACTGTCTAAAAGTCTTCTGGAATTATCTGATTCTAAACTGGTATAAGCATCTCATTGTGGTATATTTTGAGTGCAATGCTATTGAGCAATACACTAGTTATGCACTAAGAATGTAGCATTTGGTTTTGTATGAAACATGTTCATATCTTGGTTTAGAGTCAAGGAAGGAAAGGAGATGAATCAAAGCAAATGGGACAATGTGCTGAGTATAATGCTTTGCATACATGTGTTACTTAATCCTGACAACTCTGCAAGACATCTAAAACAGACTCTGGGACACAGGTGTCCCTCACAAGTCAAGAGATGGTCTAAGTTTGTCTGTGATCCCATGCTGGTGCTGTTGTCTCTGTGCCCGGCTCTGTGACTCTTTCCCTATCTTATGTATCATCTTTTCTCAAACTATACAGCGTATATTTTATTGTGTCTTTTACATTTTTAAACTACCTAATCACCCCCACCTACTTTGTTATGAATATTTTAGATTTGCTTTACCTATTCAATTATATTGCTGCATTATATATTATGTCAAACTGTACATATCCTAAATTTTTACTTACAACTGAGCTTGTTTTACCTGTGAACAGACCACCTATAAAATAGGCTTCTATGAATTGGTCGTCAACTCTGGGGGTTGACCATGCCATTATTTTTCTGTGGATGGGCAAAATTCCGCAGATTTCTATCACTAAAAACATAAATATTCCCAGTCCTAAACTGATTGTGTTTCTCTCTTGAGGGCCCTGACTCTATTTCTTTGAGTGTGTACATTACTTTAAATTTCTAATAAATCCTTTTATGTGTTTTAAAAAAGAGAGACTCATATCCAGGTCATCTATCTAGAGTGAGGCTTAGCTTTCCTCAGTAAAACCAAACCAAACCATGGAAATGCAGTTACGCACAGAAGAATCAATGATTTTTAAAATATCAGAAATGTTAAATATTCTTAAGTATCTTGTCTACATGTTATCTAAGTAAATGCATGTACATATGGTATTATCTAATGATACTTTATAAATATGATGCAAGTACATGATTTCTCTTTATTTTAGCTATTCTGTATTTTTATCTTTCATTTTTACAAAGCATACAATGTTTTAACCACTTCAGCTCTATCTGGTGTTCACTCCATGCCTGCTGTGTTTCAGCACCGAAGGGATTCAGTGTTTTCATACAGCAGGTGTTTTATCAGTCTAAGGAATTCAATTGGATTTATTAGAAAAGTAATTTATTCTCTCAGTGAGAAGAAATCCAGCAACTGAGTGATATTTGAACAAAAAGTGAAAGTTCTGTTTGTGTACCATCTCCCTCTGAGACTGACTTCCTGGAGGCAACAATCAACTTCCCCTCTGTTTTCTAAGCATGTATGAGGTGTTGGACCTGTTTGGAAATATGGCAATCTGTGACTTTAAAATGATCAAATCATTCCGAGCCATAGTTTCCTTTGCTATGAAATGGGTTGGTAGTTTCTCATCGGATTATTGTGAGGATTGAACATAACATCTGGAAAGTACTTAGCAGCTGGTAAATGATCGATAATAAATAGAGCAATTAGGGCTATAATTATGATAGTGCCTAACAATCCACTTTCATAACAAAGTCTTGTATGATAGCTTCAGGCAGAATTGCTCACCTTATTAAAATGTCTATCACATTTTAATACTATTTTCACATAAGCATAAGCAAGTTGGAAGTTCATCCCATTCACAGAAAGTATCAGAGATAATGTATTTTTAATTTTTTGAGTTAAAAATAAGCCAAGCAGTCTGAAGGTAAATTTTCTAGAGTCCAGACATCTCTCACTGTCAGGGATATGACAAAGTTCCTTCCTTATACTCATAGCTATGTGGCATAATGCCAGTTAGTTTGTATACCCATCTTTAAGAGCCCTTTTCGGTCTTATGGTACAAATACAAGGTCCCTAGTTTCTAAAATTTATGTTGTTCTTGGGTTCAATTTTCTCATTCTCTGTAGATTTTTCCTGACACTTTCTGAAATGGAAACTTGTTTCTATCTTCCTTTTAGTTGCACATCACACCTGTGAGATAGTTCTCTGAGTATCCTTGTTCAATTTCATAAAGATATGATTAGATTTACCCAGAAAATACATAAAAATAACCCTATTAGTTTTACTTTAAATGAACTAATTTCTGCTGATTTCCTGACACTCTCAGCATAAGCTTACTTATTTGCAGGCATGAGGCATCATTGCAGGTCACGTACTCACCACATTCATGGTGGCCTCACTGCCTGTAAGGGGTTTCAGGTCTAGGCTGTGTTTTGCAGAAGGAACCAACTGTGTAACAGCACAAGTATCATAGCTATCTTGAGTAAAATACATAGATAAACAGGTGGTTAGTGCTCCTATTATAGCTAATAGATGTGTTCTGAAAAACTTGTGGCTAATTTTATTAAGTTTTAATTTTATGAGATAAAAATAATTGCTATTTGCTCTTTTTTATTAGTGCATGCTTGCAGTAAATAATGTTTTCAGTCTTTGTGTGGAGTTGGGACATAAAACATTTTAATTGTTTTTTTCATTCCCTTTTCCTTCCCCTTTTCTCCTTTCCCTCCATCTCTTGATTCCCTCTCCATTTGCAAAAGATCTAGCTCCTTACTTTCTGTTATCTTTTATTTTGCTCTTTATTTGTATTTTGGGCTTCTCATATAAGAGGAACCATGTGACATTTCAATCTGATTCATTTTACTTGACATTATGATCCCAACATGCCTCTGTCCTCCTGTAAATGATTTAAATTCATTCTTCTTAGGTAGCATGACACTGCATTTTGTGTAAATCTGAGATACATGTCTTTGAGAGAACTGTTTTAAAGTTAAATAATTTTTTTCTTTTTAAGGAGGATTCAGAATCGCCTTTTACATTTAATTGCAGGTCTATGAAGAGTGTAAGAATGAACATAAACACAAGACTAGAGGAACTGAGTTTCACACATGGCCCCCACAGCACAGGAATGCAACTTTATAACCGCCTGTTACATACAGCTTGAAAGATAGATGTCCTCTTTACATTCATATTGCTCTTAAAGTTCTCCTTTTGTTTTTCTAAGTATTGAGCATAAGCTAACTTAAGGAAAGTGTAGAAGGCTTCAAACAGCTTGGTTCAAGTAAGAGAAAAAGAATTCAAGAGGTTTTCACACTGAAAATGAGACCTCTCAATTCAAAAGTTTAAATATATAAGTTAATCATTATAAATTAATCTAGATGTACCCCCAAAGCCTTATGCACTCATAGGTGGCACTCTGAAGAGGTATTTGGGCCACAGAGGGTGAGATACTCATCAATGGATTAGTCCACTGATTAGTTTATAGCTAAATATGATGTTGGGATGTGAAGCCTGGTCAGAGGAGATGAGTCACTGGAAGCGTGGCCTGGAAGGGGCTGCCCCTTCTATCTCTCTGCTTTCTGTCTGCTATGCCATGGGCTGTTTCTCCTTTGCCATGGCCTTCCATATCCTGTTCTACCTCCAAGTCAACTGACTATGGGCTGAAATTTCTACAAACTGTGAGCTATAATTTGTGGCTGTTAGGTACTGTGTCTCAGAGAAGAGAAAGCAATAAAGACAAAGTTCAAGTCTGTCCTCTCTGTTTATAGTTATAGTCAATACTAGTAACACTATGAACATATTTATTAATCTTAAAAATTTAATGTCCTTGTAGGACCAAAGCAAAATTAAATTTACTTGTGGTATATATTGTACATTGTGGACATAAATTTTAGACTCCACACTAGGTAAATACCGAGGAATGTGGTTGCCAGATCATATGGTAGGGATATGATTGACTTTAGTCATTTTTATGTTCTATTTTGTTCTGAGGGCTGAGATAGTTTTGAACATGATTGTTGGTCATGGAGTGGTTTGGTAGCAAGAAACAGAACTGATCTAAGCTAGCTTAAATCTTAAGGAATGTCACCTGAAAGGACACAGTGTTACAGACCTCAAGGGTGAAAGAGCTGCTGTGCCTTTCAGTGGTATGGAACCACAGACTCAGGTTTCTGGAGGCAGTAAAGCTGTACTTTCTATAGGTGGCTCCTCTTCCTGAGTTGCCTGTTCTTACCTCACCTGCCATATTTGCATCATTTTTTAGTCATTTCCTACAACACAGTTTTCTACTTTTCCTGGTCCAGAATCACCTCCACTGTAAATTATCCTTCAATTCAAGTCTCCCTGAAGCACTTGATACTCTTTTTAAAGGTTTTAAAAGACAACATGATAATGAAGATCTTACGTAGTTGTACAGAAAAATACAGAAATACTTTACGTACCCTTTATCTTGTTTCCCCCAATAGTAACATTTCACAAACGAATGTAATGATGTAATGATCAGTCAAGATACAGAACAGTTCCATTGCCACTGGGATCCCTTCTGCTGCTCTTTTTATAGCTCCTTTTGCTTCTTGCTATCTTCACTCCATCCTTATTCCTGGCAAACACTAATTGTTCTCTATTATTAAAACTTTGTCATTTTAAGAATGGTATGAATGCAATCATATAGATTCTAGTGAAATTATTTTCTTCACTCAGCATAATTCGCTGGAGATTTATTCTTTTTTGGTGTAACAATTCTTTTTTATTATTGAATCATATTTTGCAGTACACAGTATGGCACTGTGGCAATGAGATAATTTAATAATTTACAAGAACATTTAGATTATTTTCACTGTTTTTTCTACTGCAAATAAAGCTGCTATAAACATTCATGTACAGATATTTGAATAAACATAGTTTTTGTTTCCCTAGGATAAATGACCAGTGACAAAATTACTGAACTGTAGAGCTTAGTTGAATTTTTATTTTTATTTTAAGTAGCTGTCAAACACAGTAGCTGTACCATTTTACCACTAGCAGTATGTGAGGGATTTGGTTTCTCTACCATTTTGCCTGTGTTTGGTCACTGTCATTATTTTGTATTTTGTCTGTTCTGCAAGGTATCTAGTGAGATCTCATTGGCTTTTAATTTCTATTTCCCTAGTATTTAATGAAATTGAGTATTTTTTCTTGTTCTTATTTCCCATCTTTATGTCCTTCTAGGTAAAATGTTTGTTCATATCTGTTGCCTATTCTTTAACTGGATTATTTGGCTTTTTACTATTGGGTTTTAAGAAGTTACTAAGCATTCTTGCTGCAGGTTCTTTGTTGAATATGTGATTTGTATGTATTTTCTCCCACTCTGTTGTTTATCTTTTCACATTATTATTAATGTTTTTGGTACTGGGAATCAAACTCAGGACCTTGTGCTTGCCAGACAGGTGCTGTGTCACTCAGCTATATCCTTGGCCCTTTATCATTTTATGTTATTAAGAAGAGTTTCTTATAGAGCAAAAGTTTAAATTTTGATTTAATTCAATATGTTAAATTTTTCTTTATGGTTGATAACTTTGAAATCAGTTTTAAAATCTCTCTAAGTAGTCCTAAGCCCCAAAGATTTTCTCCTGTTTTTCTCTAAAGCTTTGAGTTTTATATATTACCTTCATGGATGATCCATTTTAAGTAGTATTTGTATAAATTTTGTTAGGTGAAGGTTTGTTTTTTGTCTACTGGTCCCTCAGTGTTGCAACATTATTTGTTGAAAAGGCCATCTCTCCTCCATTGGTTTGTTTTCGTGTCTTTGCCAAAAATAAGCTGGGCATATCTGTGTGAACTGGTTCTGAGGTTTTTATTCTGTTTCATGATATATATTATTGTTTTTATGCCAGCACTACATATCATGATTACTGTGGATACATAATAAATCTTGAAATCTAATATAATTCCTCAAAAAGTATTCCTTTTCAAAATTTTTGATGTATTCTAGATCTTTTGTGTTTCCATGTGAATTTTCAAACCTTGCTTATGTCTGCAAAATTCTTGCTGGGATTTTGATAGGAATTGTGTTGTACAACTCAATTTCTATAGGCAAGGGTTGACACATTTAATATGTAAAGTCCTCCAGTCTACAAATACGGTTTATCTGTACATTTAGTTAGGTGTTTGACTCATCTCAATAGTGTTTTGTAGCATTTAGTGTATGAGTCCTGTGCCTGTTTTCTTAAATTTATACCTAAATATTTCATGATATTGCATTTAGATGTTTTTTGGCATTTATTGCTAATATATACATTGTCACTGATTTTTTCACCCTTACCTTTTATTATGTGAGCCTGCTAAATTCATTTTCCTTTTCATGAAGATTCATTGGGAGTTTCTGTGTACACAATGATATCATGCAAAAATACGGATTTTTTTCCTTCTTTTTAAATGTTTGCTTTTCTTTTTTTGATTTAATGAGCTTGCTAGAATTTTAGTACTATGTTGAATTAGAATGGTGAGTGAATATTTCTGCCTTATTTTTGTCTTTTACTAGTAAGTGCAATATTAGCTGTAGGTGTTTTGTAGGTGTTCTTTATACAATCAAAGAAATTTTCTTCTATTTCTTTGTTTTTCAAAGCTTTTCAAAGCTTTTTTCTTTAAATTCTGGATGAACATTGAAGTTTGTTAAATGTGTTTGATAAATGTGTGTGTTAAATACATTAATTGATATAATATTATGATTTGTGTCTATGTTGTTGTTATTGTTGTTGTTATAGTTGTTGTCTGTGCTGTTTGGTCTGGTTTTGCTATCATGGTAATATTTGTTTTATAAAATGAGTTGGGAAGTATTGTCCTCTTTTATGTCCTGGAAAAAACCATTTAATATTGATGCTAATTCTTCTTTACAATTTGGTGGAATTCTCCAGTGAATCTACTTTGTGATAAAGATTTATTTTCTGCAAGTTTTGAAATTAAATATTCATTTCACATTTGATAAAATGTGATAGTTTGTATTTTTTTAGGAATTGGTCCATTTTATCTAAATTATTAAATTTATACATGCACAATTATTTATTGTAGTCCTTTATTATTTCTCAGTCCTGATGTTGATAACTTGTTTTGTTGCTTTTTTTTGTCACTCTTACTAGAGGTTTGTCATTTTTTATCTTCTCAAAGAATCATCTCTGATTCATTGATTTTTATCTTTGTCTTCCATTTAACTCCCTTGATTTCTGCTTTTATTATTTCCATCATTCTGACTGCTTTGACTTTTTTTCTTGTTTAGTTTTTGATGTAAGAGCTTTGATTTTGGACCTGAGAATTTTCTTCATTTCTAATGTTGTGCCTCTTAATGCTATAAATTTCCCTCTCAGCATTACTTTTGGTATATCTCACAAATTTCAATAAATTCTACTTTCATTTTAATTCAGTTGTGTACCTTTTAAAAAATTATTTTAAAGAGAATAAAGTCAAGCAAAATAAAACAGAATAAAGCTAATCAAAACAAGATGGTGTAAGTGACATAGGATTTCAAAACAAGATAATAGGAAATCAACAATGGTTACCATAATGCCTCTTGTTGTCTTCAAAATAGTTGCCCATACCTTCAGACATAGTAAAATCAAACAAAACAGAACAGAATAGGACCAATAAAAACAAAACAATGAATGCAATACAGGACTTCAAAACAAGAAAATAGTAAATCCAAAATGGCTACCATAATGCATCTTGTTATCTTTGAAATAGCTGCCCATACCACCGGATATAATAAAATCAAACAAGATAAAACAATAAAACCCAGCCAAACAAGACAATGAAAATAATACAGGATTTCAAAACAAGATAATAGGGAATTAACAATGGCTACCACCTTCAGAAAGAGATCCCCCATAGATGCTAACTTGTGTGTTGTTATCCTCTGAACAGGATGATCAGACTAGTGGCTTTAAGTCTTCAAAGTCAGTGAAACTCTGAGCACTGCAAGCGTGAAGTTGCATTGTACCTCATTGGCTATTATCACAGCCTGTGTTTCTCCAGGTCAGGCTGTCACTTACAGGGTGGGGTAAACATTGGCTCTTCTTGTCTCTCTGCCTACATGCTGGAAGGGGCTGGCATCTGGCTCTCCCCATCAGCCTGTGCATGGTGCCGACTCATAGAGGGTCTTAGCTTCTTGTTTACTTCTTGTTCTTCTCCCCCACACTCTGCAAATGGTGCTGACTCACAGAAGAGGGCTGGCATCTGGCTCTCCTCCAGCCGCCCATGCATGGCACTGACTCACAGGAGTTCTGTGTACCTTCTAACAAATATTTCTTAGGATTATTTCTTTGACCTAAGGGTTATTTAGAAGTATGCAGATTATTTTTAAATGTTTTGATATTTTCCTGCTAACTTTCTGTTATTGATTTATAGTTTAATTCTACTATGATTGTAAGAACATACTATGATTTCAATTGCTTTAAATTTGTTGAGGTTTTTTTTACAGGGAAAGAATCTTCTAAATTCTTGCTATATTCTCTGTTTTAACAATTGTTGAGAAAGAAGTGTTGATGTCTGTCTTAGTTACTTTTCGCTCATTGCTGAGACAGAATATCTGATGTCCAAAATTAGGGAAGGAAATGTTTATTTCTTATGGTTCTCAGGAGTTTTGGTCCATACTTAGTTGGCTCCAAGGTAGCATGGCATGGCAGGGCAGCCATTCATGGTGGCTGCCAAACAGCAAGGTGCACGAACCTGGCAAGAGGGAGAGAGGGAAAGAGGAAGACCTGCATTCCTCTCACCCTTACACTGTATGTTGGTCCCACCTCTGGATGGGTGCAGCACTCACATTGCCAATCCTAGCGCTAGACAACAAACGAATCAGAAACACCAGACTGAGTCCTGTCCAAATTACATGGGACTTTGGGGAGACACAGGATCAAATCAATACAATGTCTCCCCATATAATTGTGGTTTATATCTCTTTTCCATTCTATTGGTTTTGTTTCACATAATTTGCATCTGAGTGGTGCAAACATATGTAGTATTGTAGTATCTTCATGGTGTTTTAACCCCTTTATCATTATGGAGTATCACCTTTTTGTCTCAATATTTTCTTCACTGTGAAGTATATTTTACATGATAAAATACAGTCACTTCTGCTTACCTTTGATTAATCCTTGCATTACATATGTTTTTCTTTTCCTTTTACTCTGCTTGTATCATATTTAAAGTGCATTTCTTGCAGATATTTTCTAATTGGGTCATCTTTTAAATTAATTTTGTGAATGTAAGTATATTTATTGGCATGTTATCATTTATATCTAATGTATCTACTGATTGGTCAGTCTTAGTCTTTTTTTTAATTTAGTTTTTGTTTTTTATTTTTTAAAATTTCTTTATTGTGTGTCTTCCTGTAGGTTCCTAGAATATTTCTACAACCCCATTTTGATTTATTTATAAATTTTTTACAGTATTTCTTTGAATAGCTCTGCTAATAATGTTATATTATTTTATGTACACATACTTTTCCATAATGTTATCATTTCATCAGTTCCAGCACAGTATAGAACACTTCCCTTTATGTCTAATCCCTTAATTTATAATGTGGATATCTTAAACATTTCCTGTAATTACATTTAAAACATCACAAGACCGTACTGTATTTTTTTTTTGCTTCTGTTGTCAAACAGACAACAAAATAGGAAAAGAAAAATTCATTGTATTTACCTGTATTACAGTTTTCTATGTTTAAAAAAATTTTTTTTTCCTGCTGGTGTAGATTCCTCATCATTTATATAGACAATCTCTAGCTATTCTTTAGTGTAGGTCTTGTGGTAACAAACTCTTGGAATTTGCTTTCAGCTAAGTGTGTACTGTTTCTCTTTCATATATGTATCTGATGGATAGATTCACTGGATGTATGATTTCAGCTCAGTAGTTTTTGCTGCCAATGCTGTGCTATTTTCTTCTACAGTTAATCATTTCTGATGAGAAATTCACTGTCAACTGAATTTTTTCCACTTTACTAAGGGTTCTCTTTGGTTTTTTTTTTTAATTTTGACTATGAGATATTGTTATGTGACTGTCTTGGACTTGTCTCCCTTGGGGCTCTTTCAGATTCTTGAATTTGTAGGCTTGTGTTTTTACAAGTTTGGGAAGATTTTATGCTTTATTTCTATTACTACTTTTTTTTTTAGCCTTTCCTTTGTTTTCTTTTTCCCCAGACTCATATGACATGAATATTGGATTTTGGTTATGGTTTCACAGGTCTCAGAGGTCCTGTTAATATTTTTTCAGTATGTTTTCTCTCTTTTTCGATTGGATAATTTCTATTCTCTTTCAGCTCACATATTCTTTCTCCACAATCTGTATTCTGCTGTACACTACAATTTTTCACAACATCAAAAAGTTTGATTATAGTTTTCAGTTTTAAAATATACACTGGTTCTTTTTATCTTTTTTTGCTGAGACTTTCTGTTTTTCATTTGTTTCACGTTTGTGTTTTCTCCTTGGATCATCTTTATGATGGCTAATTTAAAATCATTGTTATACAATTCTAGCATCTGGTGTCTGGGTGTTGATGTCTATTTTCTGTTGCTTTTCATTCAGTTTACAATCTTCCTGTTTCTTTGTATCCCGATTTTTGATTGAAATCTGACATTTGGCTATTTTGTTATGATTCTGTATCTTATTTTACCTTCTGTTGCAGTTGGCTTTCTTTACTCCTGCAGCGAAGGGGGGATGGGTTGTGCCATTATGTTAATGATGTGTGGGAGGAAACCTCCAGGTTCTTCACTTGACTTTCATTGGCCTCCGAGGGTGGGCCTTCTTGTAACAGCTGGTTGAGATGAGTTCTGTCCCCTACAACCTCACTAATTCCTCCTTAGATGGACAAGTAGCAGTACCTTACTGTTGCTCCCAAGTGGCCTTTTTCTGACACTGTTGGGAGTGGTGTCTTCATTGCTGGCAGTGGTGTACCTCCTGCTATCCACTAGAGCTCCTTTGACAGCAGCCATCCCAGAGAAGTGTTTCTTGTACCTTGATTCTGAGAGATAGGTGTAGAAGTCAAGGCCCCCCAGGTATCTTCTATTGATGTTGAGAAAGGATAGCTTGTTATCACTCAGCAGGGATTAATATCCTGGCTACTTATACAGTCTTCTAGGTTATAGTTTTGGATGAGGAATTTAGGTGCTTCAATATGGACTGGCAAGGGTACTAGCCTAGGCTTTCCATTCAACATTTCCCGGCATGGAAAACCAGTTTATTCTTTGCTGTTTAATGGAAGAAGATCGGGTCTCTAAAAGTTTTCTGTTTTCTCATGCTGCCCGTTTTCTGGTTCTTTGACTAGAGAGAGATTTTTGTTAGGGCTTACTTTGGTTTATTCTTGTTGGAATTTCCAACTTACTGTTTTCTGAAGTATCTAACTGGGATACAAAAGGACAAAAGAAAACCTAGGGATATAACTACTGAGTTGATCCTTATAGTCAAGAGAACCCAGTGAGCTTGCTACTGTCTCTCTGCCTTTCAGCACATGTATATATATATATATATATATATATATATATATAGTCTAGGGCTTTTAGTTGTACTTAGTGGAAGGAATGAAATAAAGTGTATCTAATCCATAGTTCTAGAAACAGCTGTATTTTTATTTCAGTATTTTTATTTGTACATAATTGTAGTACATAATGATCATATTCCTCATGGGGAGTTGGTACCTGTACATAAAACATCTTCATTCTTTTTACAACCTTTTCTCCTGCCTCCCCCTGATTCCATCTTTTGTTTCCTTTTATATTTGCCTAAGATTCATCATCTCCCTACTTCCTTTTATCTTTTATTTAGTTCTTTATTTATATTTTGGATTTTCATATGAGAGAAACCTGTGATATTTAAACTTGTGGGTCTGATTTATTTCACTTAACATTATGGTCCCAAGGCACATCCATTTTCCTACAAATGATTCAGATTTATTCTTTATATCAGAGTAGTATTCTGTTGTTTACGACTATCTTGTTTTCATTATCCATCCATTTGCTGATGAGCACATAGGCTGTCTCTGAGATTGAGCTATTATGAATTGTGCTGCTGTAAACTGGGGCATGATTGTATCACTGTACTATGATGTCTTTAACTCTTTCAAGAAGCTACCTAGAAGGGAAGCTGGGTCAAATGAAGATTCTAGTCTTACATTTATGAGGCATCTCCATACAAATTTCCATAGTGTTTGTATTAGTTTATATTCCCACCCACTATGTAAACATGTTGCTTTACGCATATAGCCTTATCAATATCTACTAGTATTTTATTTATTTATGATAGCCACTCTTTCTGAAGTAAGATAAAATCTTAGTGCTGTTTTAATTTGCATTTCTCTAATGACCAGAGATAGTGAACATTTTTTCATGTATTTATTAGCAATTTTTACTTACTTCTCTGAGAAATGTCTGTTAATTTCAATTGTCCATTTTTTGATTGGGTCTTTTATATTGGGAGTCTGGATATTGGTCCTCAGTATAAGGAATAGCTGTCAATTTTTTTCTCATTCTATACGTTATTTCTTCACTCTGTTCTTTCCTTTGTCATACACCAGCTTTTTAATTTAATATGATTCTGTTTGTTGATTCTTGTTATTATCTCTTCTGCCATTGGAATTCCGTTTGGAAAGTCCTTACCTATGCATATGGCCTCAAGAGTTTTACCTAGTTTATCTTTGAGAAGATTGTCTCACATTTATATCTTTGATCCATTTTGATTTTATTTTAGTACATGGGGAGTGTATGGGTCTATTTTCAATCTTCTGCACATGTATACCCACTTTTCCGAGCATCATTTCTAACTGAAGCTAACTTTCCTCTGGGGTATGGTTTATGCCCCTTTGTCAAAGATCAGGTATCTGAATGTACCTGAAGTAGATTATGCATCTTCTGTTTTATACCATTGATCCACATTTTTTTTGCCAATAATATGCTGTTTTTATTAGTATAGCTTTGTAATATAATTTCAAATCTGGGATTGCTGTGCCTCCTACTTTGTTCTTGTTACTATTCTGAGAATTTTAGGATTTTTCTCTCTAGTTCTGTGAAGAATGCTGTTGGTGTTTTGATCCAGATTGCATTAAATCTGTATATATTTTTTGAAAGTATGTCCTCTTTACAGCATTGGTTCTTCCTACTTAAGAACTAGGGATATCTTTTCATTTTCTGTTTTTCTCTTCAATATCCTCTTTCAAGTACTGCAAGTTTCATCATAGAGTTGTTTCACTACCTTGGCTAGGTTAATTCCTAAGTATTTACCTTTTTTTTTTTGGTGTAGATGGTATTGTTTCCCTAATTTCCTTCTCAGTGAGCTCTTTCTTGGTGTGCAGGAATGTTACTTATTTTTGTGTGTTGATTTTGTATCCTCTACATTGCTGAATTTGGTTATTCTAAGAAATTTTTGGTAGAATTTTTTGTGTTTTCTATGTAAAGGATTCTGTCAGGTGCAAATAATGATAATTTGATTTCTTCCTTCCCTATGCGTATCTGTTATTTCTTTCTCTTACATGATTACTCTGGATAATATTCTGAGAATTACGTTGAACAGGAGTGGCGATATTGAACATTTTTTTCTTATTCCTGATTTTACAAGGAGAATTTTTACCTATTCTGCGTTTAATGTAATGTTGGTCATGGTTTGTTGTAAATGGCTTTTATCAGATTGAGATAAAAGTGCTTCTATGTCCATTTCCTTCAGAGTTTTTATCATGAATGGATACTGGATTTTATCAAAGGCTTTTTATTTGTCTGTCAAGATGATCATATGATTTTGTCCTTGCTTCTATTTATGTGAAGTGTTACATTTGATTGACTTACGTACAATGAACCATCAATGCATCCTGGGATAAGTCTTGTTAAGTCATGACATATGATGATGATTTTTGATGATTTGTTGCATTCTATTTCTCAGTATCTTGTTGAAAACTTTTGCATTCATTAAAGAAATTGGTCTGAGCCAGGCATGGTGGCACATGGCTTTAATCCCAGTACTGGGGAGGCTAAGGCAGGAGGATCGTTGTGAGTTCGAGACCAGCCTGGGCTACAAAGTCAGTTCAAGGATAGCCTGAACTGCATAGTGAGACCCTGTCTCAAAAATTAGGGCCTGGGATTTAGCTCAGTGACCTAAGCACCTGGCTGGCAGGCACGAGGTTGTGAGTTCAATCTTTGGTACAAAGAGAGAGAGAGAGAAAGAGAGAGAGAGAGAGAGAGAAAGAGGGAGAAATTGGTCTGTAGTTCTTTTTTTGCTTTGGTCCTTTTCTGGTTTTGAAATCAAGGTTATGCTAGCTTTCAGGAATGAGTAGTTCCTAATAATTATTTGAATTTCAGTGGTGTGTGTTTTGATTACACCTCTTTCGTTTCTGATTGTGTTGATTTGGATCTCTTCTTTCCTTTCTTTGGTGAGATTGGCTAGGGGTGTGTGTATTTTATTTACTCTTTCAAAGAACTAACTTTAATTTATTCATTCTTTTATAGTATTTTCAGTCTCAAATTCATTAATTTCTGTTATGAGCCTTCTAATTTCCTTCCTTGTACTTCCCTTGAATTTGAATTGCTCTTCTTTTTCTAGGACTTTGAAGTGCATCGTTAGATTATTTAACTCAGTCTGTTTTTGTGATGTGGGCGTTCACAACTGTAAACTTTCATCTTAGCACTTTCATCATCGTGTCACATAAATTTTGGTATGTTGTACTGGCATAATCATTTTAATCTAGGAACTGTTTAATTTCCTCACTGATTTCTTCTGTGATTTACACTCTTAGAATACAGCAGTCACAGTGTGATCTGCCCTGCTTTATGGCCTGTGGAATTTTGAGGTGCTTCCTTGTTTTAGAGGCCCCTCTGTCTGTTTGTGGGCTGCATAAACCATCCAAGCTGAGGTGTGTCCTTCTTCTTGTCGGTAGATGAGGAAAATGATCAGACTTCTGATCGGTGCTGGATGTAGGTATCAGGGCAAGGGGTCAAAGAGCTTGTTGTACTTCATACAAGCACTTTCAGACTTACTCACTTCTGTGAGCCACACAAGTTGGGCTTGGTTTCTTACCATATAAGGGGGTGCTCTGTTTTCTTCCCAGCCTGAGCTTAAACTTCTCAAGGTGTCTATGTCTAGCCCGTAACTTATTCATGACTGTCTCCTGTGGTTGTCTGTCCCAAGTCACTGTGAAAAGGTTACAATGGGAATCCTGAAGTAAAGTTGTTTTCAATTTCTTGCTTGTGACCCATTTGTGAAAAAAACTGACAATTTTTTAGTTTAGCAAGGCCTGGGTGGTTTGAAAACTATGTAAATGGACAAGTTAAATATGAAAAGATATGAAAAAATAGAATGATTATTTTGCTTAGCAATTTATAAGCTAAATTTTAAGTTACAAATAAATAATAAATTGTAATAACATTTAATAATAAATAAGGAAGAAATACCACTTAACATGAATTTGCAAAGACAAATGGGAATTACCAAATTCTATATGTATTACTTAAACAGACTAGTTCCAAGATGCAATCTATTAATCACAGCCTACTCAATAATAAGATGCTCATTACATATTCCTGACAAACTTTAACTGTCATTTTCTTGTCAGAAGCTTGACATTCTCTGCAGAGTTTGCCATGCCTTTTAACAGTATTTAAAAAATCAGTTAGATTCCTGCAAACATAATTAGGTTAGAGATGTTCTGTCTCTGATAAAAACTCTCTAATTGAACAGAGGGATGTTTCTGTAATCTCTTTCCAGTTACCTTGACTGTTCCTCATTTTTCAACTAATTTCTCTTAAATAGACTCTGATATTTTCCTCATTCATCAATTGTTGAAGATTTCCCATTATTCAGTCACTGCTCTAAGTTCTGGGTCTACAGACATTAGTAGTGTGGAGTTGTCTCTTCCTTATATGGTTTCCATTCCTTTCAGATATATGGGTCATCAACAGATATATGAAATAATATATAATATTTTGTCAGATGTTAGTGAATGTTTAGAAGGACAATGATGTGGTGGAATAACACAGAAGGCAATGGATTGTGGGACAGGTAACCAGCCTGGGAAGAATCCAGGACACAGCAACTGTCCCTACTGGAGGAATTCAGGTTACTGGCCCCCTTCTACATCAGTGGGACCAGGCTACCAATGGAACACCAGGTGCATAGTGGGAACCTGACTAGGGAGTGCACAATAGACAGGTTAGACTAGTGAGGTGGAAAAGTCCAAAATATGAGCCAAAAGGTGATAATTTAGGTGAACCATAATTGTGTTTAAGGACAAGGACAAAAACAATTAAAGCAGGTGGGTGGGAATGCCCCTCTTTTAATTCAATTTTGTTTTATTTTATCTTATTTTATTTTTGTTTTTGTCTTTCTTTTCTTTTTCATTTTTTCTTTTCTATATTCTCAATTTTTTCTTTCTTCTTTTCTTGTTTTCTCTCTTTTCTAAATAGCTAGGGAGAATTCCAATCACATAAAACTAATCCATCCCCAATCCCAGACACCAAGTTCAGATAATCCCTCAAATACTCCTTCTTCATTCTTTCTTTTCTACCCCCTTCTATAGTTTCCCAAACCTTGTGTGATTATCCTTTGTCCTCCAGCCTATCTTCTATTTCCTCTCCAATTATCTTTGTTTTATACATCATCCTCCCTAAATTTTCCCACCACAGGGTAAAATAACTCCACCAAAGGGTAATACTACATACAAGCTTCTTATTTATAACTATAGAGTTTGCTTCTAAAAGTACAAAACTTTGGACTAAAGTACAAAATCAGTAGTTACCAGTTTTTCAATTTTTAAATTCAATTTTTATTTCTGTGACAATACTGGGAAGCTCTGGGGTAATAACGTCAACACAGCCCTACACCAAAAGACCGGGGACTGAACCAAATAGTACCATCCTACTCTTTCTTTCTTTCTTTCTTTCTTTCTTTCTTTCTTTCTTTTTTTTGTGGCACTGGGGATCAAACTCACAGCCTCACACCAGGCACTTAAGTCGCTGAGCCAAACTCCCAGCCCTAGTTTTTTTGAGGCTGGTCGCACTATGTAGCTCAGGCCGGCCTTGTGTTTGTGTTGTAGCCCAAGCAGGCCTCGAACTCACAACGCTCCTCCTACCTCAGCCTCCTGAGTGCTGGGATTAAAGGCATGCACCACCACACCTGGCTTTACCATCCTACTTTTAATTAATTGGGAAGGTAGAATCTTGGAACATACACAAACCGAGAACCTCCTACACACAGAAGAGATTCTGGAAGAACAGACTTTTCCTAGATAGGCCTTGATATTTTTGATATAGTTATCTATTACACATACGTACAAGGATCATCCCAGAAAATAAAATAAAAATTGTTTTGAAATGAAAAAAATGACAAGAAAAAGAAGTTAAACGACATCTCAAACCTCCAACCCACCCAGAACAAGTCCAAGAGACATCAACATAGACTAAATGTGAAGGCACCCACCTGAAATTTCTGAAATGATAGCAACTGAAGCAAAGAAATAAATCCATGAGGCTATAGAGGAAATCAACTCAGAAATAATCTCTCAGGTAAAAAAAGGAATAGTCATATTATTTATTTATTTATTTTTGTGGCGCCGGGGATTGAACTCACAACCTCACACCTGCCAGACAGGCACTTAAGCTGCTGAGCCAAACTCTCAGCCCTAGTTTTTTGAGGCAGGGTCTCACTATGTAGCTCAGGCCGGCCTTGCACTCACGTTGTAGCCCAAGCCGGCCTCGAACTCACAACGCTCCGCCTACCTCAGCCTCCCGAGTGCTGGGGTTAAAGGTGTATGCCACCATGCCTGGCGGAATAGCAATACTGAAGGAATTGCTCAGCATATCTAGAGAAGACATAGATTATAAAAACACAAGAGCATAGGAAAATGATGGAAATTTTGAATGAATAATATAGGAAAGATATAGAGTGCATGAAACAGATTCAAGGAGACATCCAATAAATTAAAATTTCCACCAAAAGCTGCCAAAACTGCTTGAATGAAACAGAAGGTAGACTTTCAGACTTTGAATACAGGATTGTGGTTAGTGATCATGAAAGGAAAGGACTCATAAAAATTACAAGGGACCAGGAAATAACAATTCAACAGTTGCAGGATGATGCAAAGGAAAACACTGTAAGACTGACAGGTGTCAATGAAAAAAGCAGGAGTCAACACAAATGATGCAATAAGACTTTGTAGAAGTAAAAACAGAAAATTTCCTAAGATGAGAAAACAATCTGCCATACAGATAAGCAAGGCATACAAAACTCCAAACAGCCATAACCAAAATAAATCTACAACCAGACGTATAATAATCAAGATTCTAGAAATTCAGCACAAAAACAGAGTACTAAATGGTGTGAGAGAAAAGATACCGATCACTTATAAAGGGAACACCATTAGAATCATGACTGACTTTCCAACACAAACCCTCAAGCCAAGAGGAGCTTGGAGTAAAGCCCTGAAAGAAAACAACTACCAGCCCAGACTGATATAACCTGCAAAACTATCTTTCAAAGTTAATAGTTAAATAAGATACTTCCATGACGAAGAACAACAGAAGAAATTCATGGCCATCAAACCAACCCTACAAAGAGTACTGAAAGATATTCTTGATACAGATAAAAATGACCACAATTCCAAGATCAACAACAGAAAGAAACCATCAGGCAGGACAAACAAATAAACAGAGGGAAACATTAGGGAACCAACAGTAAGAAAATAGTATGACAAAGATAATCCAATTCTAATCAGTTATAAACATTAAGGTAAATAGCCTCAATTCACCAATCAAAAGAAATAGATTGGCAGAATGGATCTAGAAATCAGATCTAACAATATGCTGTATACAAGAAACACAATTAACTCAAAAAGAAATTCATAGACAGAAAGTTAAAAGATCAAACACAATACAGCATGCAACAGGAACCCAGAAAAAAGCAGGTGTAGCTATTCTGTTTGTAGACAATGTGAACCCCAAACCAAGAATGACCAAAAGGGATAAAGAAGGTCATTACATACTTGTTAGGGGAAAACTTCAACAGGAAGAGATAACAATCATAAATATACATGCACCAATGTGGGAGCACCCAACTGTATAAGACAAGTATTAATGGACATGAAAAATCAAATAAGCACCAACAATTATCATGGGGGAACTTGATAACCCATTGTCAAAAATAGATAGATCAACTAGACTAAAAATTGGCAAAGAAATAATAGAACTGAATCAAACCTGTGAACAAATGGACTTAATAGATATTTTCATAGCTTTCCTCCTAACAACATCAGAATAGAACATGCTTAAGTAACTGCAAAGGAATCAAAATTATCACATGCATACTATCTGACCATAGTACAATGAAATTGGAAATTAATGAAAAAAAAGTGTAAAAACTCCATAAACACATGAAAATTAAGGAACAACCTCCTGAAATTAAACAATATCTACAATCAAACAAAAATACAAATACCATATACCAGAACCCATGGGGCACAGTGAAAGCAGTCCTAAGAAGGAAATTTATAGTGGCAAATTCTCACATCAGACAAACTGAGTAAAAATAAACAATCTAATGCTGTATCACAAGAGTCTAGAAAAAGAAGAGCAAGTCAAGCCCAAAGCCCATACAAGGGAGGAAATTATGAAGATCAGAGAAGAAATTAATGCAATTGAGACTAAGAAAACAATACAAAGAATTAAAGAATTGGTCCTTCAAAAGAATAAATAAAATTGATGAACTGCTAGCCAACCTTACCAAAAAAAGAAAGAAAAAACTCAAATTCATGGAATGAGGAATGAAGAGGGCAATATCATAACAGATTCTGTGAAAATTCAGAAGATCATCAATACCTACTTCAAAAATTCTTACTTACGTAAGATGGAAAACAAAGAAGAAATACACAGATTTCTAGAAATGCATGAATTAACAAAGATGAACAAAGAAGATATAAAAATTCCAAATGACCCAGTATCAGTTAGTGAAATTGAAAATGTAATTAAAAACTTTCAAATAAACAAAAGCCCTGGTCCTGATGGATTCATGGCTGAATTCTAAAGGATGTTTACAGAAGATTTAATGTTAATGCTTATCAACTTTTCAATAAAATTGAAAGGGAAGCAATCTCCCTAACTCATTCCCAGAGGCAACTATTACCCTGATATCAAAACCAGAGAAAGACTCAATCAAAAAAGAGAACTACAGGCCAATCTCCCTAATGAACATAGATGCAAAAATCTTCAATAGGATACCAGCAAACAGAATGCAGCAAATTATCAAGAAGATTATACAGCATGATCAAGTGGAATTCATCCCAGGAATGTAGGAATGGGTCAACATATGCAAATCAATAAACGTAATATACTATATCAACAAAGCCAAAGACAAAAATCCCAAGATCATTTCAATAGATGCAGAAAAAGTTTTGATACAGTCCAACACTTGTTCATGATAAAAAACCCTACAGAAAATCAGAATAGATGGTCTTTATTTCAATCTGATAAAAGCCATCTATGACAAACCAACAACCAACATCATACTAAATGGACAAAAATGGAAAGTTTTCACTCTCAAATCAGGAACAAGACAAAGATGCCCACTATCACCACTCCTATTCAATATAGTTCTGGAAACATTTGCCAGAGCAATTAGACAAGAGAGAGAAATAAAAGGTATAAAGATAGAAAAGGAAGAAGTTAAATTATCATTATTCACAGATGATATGATACTCTACATTGAAGACTCCAAAAACTTCACCAAACAGCTTCTAGATTTAATAACCAAATTCAGTAGAGTAGCTGGATACAAACTCAACATTCAAAAATCAATAGCATTCCTGTACACGAGCAACAAACTCAGAGAGAAATCAATGCAACCATACCCTTCACAATAATAGCAATCAATCTAATAAAGGTAGTAAAATATCTATACATTTAAAATTACAGTTCTCTCAAAAAGGAGATCAAAGAGGATATCAGAAAATGGAAAGGTATCCCTTGCTCATGGATAGGAAGAACCAATATAGTAAAAATGGCCATACTTCCAAAACTGTTATACAGATTTAAGGCAATCCTGATCAAAATACCATTAGCATATTTCTTATAATTAGAGAAAACATTCTCAAAATTCATTTGGAATCAGAAAAGACCTAGAATATCAAAGGCAATTCTGGGCCATAAAGGCAAGGCAGGAGTCATTACAATCCCTGACTTGAAATTATACTAGAAAGCTCCTTTGATAAAATCAGCATGGTTTTGGCAAAAAACCAAAAACCAAAACCAAAAACAAAAACACCAAAAACCTGAACACCCAGACCTGAGGATCATTAGAACAGATTAGATATGCAGACACCAGTACAAACATACTCAGCCACCTTATCTTTAACAAAGGGACTGAATATGTTTACTGAAAGAAAGCCTTTTTAACAAATGGTGTTGGAAAAACTGGCTTTCCACATGCCAAAGAGTAAAACTAGACCCATTTTTGTCACTGTTATGGTTTTTGTTTAAACATACCACCAAAGCTTCATGTAGTCACGGTGGCAGGCCTTTCAAAGGCAGCTGAATCTAGCATTTGTGATTGGTTCATTGTCTAGTGCTGGGGTTGGTGGTGTGAGTGCTGCAACTACCCAGGGATGGGTAACTGGCATACCATATAAGGGAGGGAAGGAGACATGCTTTTCTTTTGCCCTTTTCAGACTTGCAGCTTTTCTAATCCACCACAGCTGCCTTGAACGGCTGCCCCTCAGCCATGCCACCCTGCCTTGGAACTAGCTGATTATGGTCTCAAACCTCCAAAAACTGTAAGAGAAATAAACCTTTCCTTCTTTCATTTTGGGCATCAGGTGTTTTGTCTCAGAAGTGAGAGAAAATTAACCAAGATAATTGCCATGCACTAAACTAAAGTCAAAATGGGTTAATGATCTAACTATTAAAACAGAAACACTAAATCTATTGGAAGAGAAAGTAGGTAGAAATACTGAAGACATAGGGGTAGGCAGAGAGTTCATAGACAAAATCCAAACTGCATGGAATGTACCTCAAAGATTCAGCAACTGGGATCTTATCTTATTAAAAATTTTTACACAACAAAAGAAATCACCAATAGATTGAAAAGACAATCTGAAGAATGGGGAAAAATTTCTAGCCAACTGTCCCTTAGACAAAGGACTTTTATCTAGAACACATAAAGAACTGAAAAAAATCAGGTTCCTTAAATTCAAGGACCCAAACCAAGAATGGGCATCTGAGAGGAATATACACTTCTTGGATGAAGAAATATAAATAGTAAATAATTATATTCAGTTCCATTGATCATTTGAGAAATGCAAATTAAAAAAACACTGAGATTTCATCTCACCCCAGAAACAATGGCTATCATCAAGAAAGCAATCAATAACAAATGCTGGCAGGGCTGTGAGGAAAAAGAAACATTTCTACAGTGTTGGTGGGAGTGTAGACTGGTACGATTACTATGAAATCAGTGTAGAGGTTCATCATAAACTGGGATTGGAGGTCCCATTTAACCCAACTATTCCCTTTCTGAGTATCTTCCCAGAAGAATTAAAAGTATCATACCACAATGATATATGTGTACCCATATTTATAGCAGCATAATTTGTAGTAACTAAATCTTGGAAACAACCCAAATGACCATCAAGTGAGGAATGAATAAAAAAGATTTGGTTTTTTTATACAATGGAGTACTCCTCAGCTATAAAGAAGGATAAACTTGAGGCTTTTATAGGTAGATGGATGCGACTTGATATCATACTCATATAAGTGAAATAAATCAGACTCACATATGTAAACACCATATTGTCTACTTAGTGTAAGAAACTGAAAGAGTAAATAAAATCCAAAATATGCAATAGATAGTATTGTGAAAGGACAAGAAACTGCTTAAAAGGAAGGAACAACTGGGTTAGAGGAAAGGAGAAAAGGATGGAAAAAGAAAAAAAAATATATACACATATATATACATATATACCCAGGATAGTTAAGATAATTATACTAGCAATTTCTATTAGTTCATTGAAGAGAACAGTTCATGCTTATATTGTTCAATCATTTTTCATGCGTATATCTTGTAATCTGAGCAACTACTTTTAAGATAACAATATGCAATCTATTAACCACTGTCAATCTTCTACTTTCTTGTTTTGAAATTATGTGTCATTGATTTTATTGTTTTTTTCTCTTTAAAAAAAAGACAGAGGGCAATAGATACTGAGGGTTGGGGAGTGTGTTAGATGTGGTAGTTATAAAAGATCTTTCTGGAGTGATAATATTAGTGGTAATATTGTCTGAATAGCAAGGAGGCTTTAACAAAAAGTGAAGATTCAGTCCTAGGCAGAGGCAAAATCGCATACAAGGAACCTTGATGTAAGTTGAGTTGGAATATTTAGGGAACTATAAAAAGACTGGAGAGATAGATTACAGGAAGTCAGAAAGTAGAGTAAAGGGACATATGTTGTAGTAATAGGTTACCACCAGATTATGGAGGGCTGCACATGTCACAGTAAATGGCTTGGGACTTCAGAAAATTGATTTGGCCACTGGATGGAAAACTGACTAGGACACAAGTATAATAGGAGTTACAGTAAAGAGCTGTTGTCCCAGTCTAGGTTTGGACTACCTGGTATTGGTAAAAAGTGGCAATATGTAATTGGTTTGGGGATACATCATGAAGAAAGACACCAGTAGGACTTGCTAAGGGTTTGAATGTTAGAAAAGGTTACTTGGTTTTCCAACACTGACAAAATACCTGAGATAAATAATTTAAAGAAGCCAGGGTTTATTTTGGCTCAGAGTTTCAGAGGTTTCTGTCAAAGTTTTTTTGACCCTATTGCTTTGTGTCTATAGGATCAGAGAACATTATGGTGGAAGCATGTGACAGAGGAGGCTTGTTCCTCTAGGGGCAGAAGGGATGCAAAGAGAGGAGGAATGGGACAGGGTCAGTATAGCCCCTTCAGGGGCGTATCTTGTATGACCTAACTTCCTCCCATTAGGACCTTTTTCTGAATAGTTCCACAACCTCCCCAAAGTGCCACAGGTGGGCAACAAATTCTTTAACATATGGGCCTCTGGGACAAATTTAAGATCCAAATTGTAGCAGAGAGAGAGAGAGACAGAGAGAGAGAGAGAGAGAGAGAGAGAGAGACAGAGAGAGAAAGAGAGAGAGAGTGAGAGAGAGAGAGAGAGAGAGAGAGAGAGAAAGGGAGGAAGGGAGAGAGAGAGTCAAGGGTGATTGTAAAATTTTTAACTTGAGCAGTTAGGATGCAGTTGCTATTTTCTGAGATGTAAAAGATAAAAGAAATATAGGTTTTTCTGTGGGGACAAAATTTAAATTGCATTTTGGACATATTAAACTAAAGGTACTTCTTAGACTTTCTTTTTTTTTTAATTTTATTTGAGCAAAGAAAAACAAAACAAACAAAAACTACAACAACAACAACAAAAAAATGACATATATAGTAAAAACAACAAGCAAAAGAGACAAGCAAACAACTAGAGTAAATACACAACATTGCAGGTTTACAAAACTGGAAGATAGAAGCTTGACAATGGTTGCAATTTGCGCATCGTTATCTTTAAAATGGTTTCTTACATTAACAGATATAGACATGCAAGATTGATCCA
>RJWM01006016.1:0-87400 GCA_004363535.1 Dasyprocta punctata
AGAGAGAGAGAGAGACAGAGAGAGAGAGAGATAGACAGAGAGAGAGAGAGAACTGTTGCTATTCCAGTAGTCACTAATGCAGCATATATTGTTTGGGGTTGGGGAGTCGTCCATAAGCCTGAGGAGATACTCAGGCTTTTGGGGAAGAAGAAAAATTCTGTTTTCAGTTATTCCTAGCCATGCTGTACATGTGGGTTTTATTTTTCTATACAATTCTAATTCTCCTTTTATTAACAAGCCAGAGTAGACAAAGCTGACTTCTGTCATCCCCCCTTGAAGAAACTGATGATTACGGGTGCGGGATTTGCTTCCTGAACGAATGCTGGAGTAACCGCTCCTTTCCTTGCATCCCTGTCCTGCAGACGGCCAGTCTGAGGTGTCTGGTCACTGTATTACATGCGCATATGTTTTCTGGAGCTAATTTTGTCATCTTAAACTCTTTCAGCCCTGCTTCTCTATACTAAAGGCAGGTGGAGAATATAACCGAGGAAAAGTTGTACATTTCTTGTTCTGCTATCTTTCCTACCAAAATGGAAATTCTCAGCAGGGTATGGTGGCACATGCCTGTAATCCCAGCACTCAGGAGGGGGAGGATTGCTGTGAGTCTAAGGCCAACCTGGGTTACATAGTGAGTTCAAGGTTAGTCTGGACTACAGAACAAGACCCTGTCTCAGAACAGAACAAAACAAAAGAAAACAAAACCAAACGGAAACTCTCAATTTTATCTCCACTATAACGAACTTTTGGATTACAGCAAACCCACTAGCTCAAAGAGAGTGACTCCCTAGGATGCCTTTCAGGGGCCCCAAAATGCCCATTTTTAAGTTACCTGGTACACGAGATAAACATCTTAACTACCATTTTATTTTCACGCACACTAAAGAACGATTTAGAAAAGATTCTGTTCTAAGTACAGAGCTGGCAAAGTGTGGAAGGGCATCAACGCCACTGTTTCAAAGTTAGCCTGTCAGTCATCGTGATTGAAACGTAACCCCAATGGCTTCCACAAGTACAATAAAACGCTTTGCGAAAGGTTGCAGAATTGTAGGATGTAATAAAGTCTGCTTAGCTTCATTTCCAATGCTGCAGAGTCCTAGAGAACAAGGCCCATTTCCTGATGCCTTGGGATTTGTTTGAGTTACTTTCCTGCCTGGAAATGACAGAACATAAAAACAGACATTTAGTTGGAACCGGTAGCATTCTTTCGAGTCATAGCAATAAACAAAATATAAATTTGCTTACTGCTAATCTGTTGGATTGCTGCTAACATTTTATGAGAGGTGAGATTGATGCGGCAGATTGCATGAAACAGAGATATTCCACTTGTGCTGATGCTACATTCACTCCCAGGCCCCCACATTTTCTGTGTCCTCTGCCCAGAGGCCATGCCACCAAAGTCAGTACCCTGATCTTTAAAGACTCTGTCTTGACACAAAGCTTATATGTGAATTAAACCAATCTAACATTTTGTTCACCAGGTAAGAATAGGTTCCTAAACATAGCCACTTTCTGAGTTACCCGCTGAGCTTGTTAGAAACATAGCTCTCTGGACTCTACCCTCCACATTCTGACTTAGCAGGTCTGGATAAAGGGCCAGGAATCTGGGATTTTGTGCAAGCTCTCTGTATGAATCTGAGGAGTTTCACGTCTAGATTTGGAGAACTGTTGGACTACAGCATAGTAGGCCAAATCAAATTTGCTTTATAGCCAAGCAAGAGGTCCCTTATGGTATAGATTTGGTCTAAAGTAATTTCTGCTCACAAATTGGAAGAGTGAGGAGAAAGCCCTTTAATCTTACCAGGCAAGAAAATAAGAAAATTTCTTGGTTATACAGTGAAACCGTGACCAGATCTTAACCCGGGAGATCACAGGGATACACTGCAAAGCTCTGATTCTACCTTATCTTCTGTAGCCTTAGCCTTCTGGGCCTCAGTTATGGGTATCTGTAAGAAAGGTACAGTCAGGAATGGGACTAATAGGGGCTACTAGCTCAAAGAAGAGTAATTTCAGAAAAAAAAAAGTAGGAAAGACAGAAAGATGAAAGCTTCCTGGCTTTATCACATAATTTGGGGATGATTGAAAGAAAGGGAACTTGAATTTTGGGAGCAGCTATAAGAAATGAGCGATATGAAAAGATTCTGCAAAATACTGTTAAGAATGAATAAGATGTCACCTCTTGTGTTTTCAAAAGATTTCAAGGAAGACTTAAACTGTTGGCCCCATACTGTTTGCTTATCTGTGGCTTTGAATGCAGCACTGACATGGGTAGCCGAGCTGCGAAGCCTCAGGTCCCTGCTGGTCTCAAGGTGGTCCCCAGTATGAGGCCACTGAGACCCACAAGGGTGCGGATGTATGCAGCAGCCTCCTGGTCAGAGAGACAGAGCTCAGTGAGTCTATCAGTACAGTTTTCCTACATGCTACCAACAAAGGCAGAGAGGGAAGGGCAGGGATCCCTTGGGAATTAAACCTGGTCCCTTCCGGGGTCTGAAACACGGAGGTCTGGGTACTTCTGCTCCTCCCGAGGCCGGGAAGCTCTCCTCTGGCTCAGGATTGCTCCTGTGGACCTACTGGGAGCTGCAGCGAGGAGGAGGCTGGTCAGTGAGGTGTGTGCACCAGTCAGTCCGCCCTCTCGGGGACAGGGAACTGTTTTATTTCCGTGTGACACTGGCATCGCCCCCTGTTGTGTCTGGCACCACCTGCCGTGTCTGGAGATTCAGGTCATCCTCTGACCATTCGTTATAGCCCTTTTTATTGAGCAATTATTGACTTTGAGTCAGAGGCACCTGTGCTGGCCTGGAAATGGATGTGCCCTTTCTTTTCTCTGACCTCACCTGTCTAGGGCAGATTTATGTCCTCAGAGAAGTTTCCCTTGGTTTTACGTTTGGTTCTCTGAGCAATGCAGCAGTGTATTTCCCACACCGCCCTCCTGAGCACCAGCCCTGCAGCACCGGCGCCTCTGCAGATGCCTCGATTCACACCTGGGAGGCCGTCTGTCTGTCTGTCCACCCACAGGTGCTCCTGTGACTTAGCCTCATCCTGAAACTCTGCCTGCAGCAGTTTCCCCTTCCAGTCTGGCAGGGCGGCTCAGGGGAATTAGTCTGCCTTTCAGGCCAGCGCAGGTGGGTGAACCTCCGTAGCTGGGGCGAGAAGGTGAGCGTCTGCAGTCCACTTATGTCTAGGAAAGCTGAGCCCATCTCCACCTCAGAGGGGCTGTGGGGCTGTGCCAGGGCAGATGAAACACCACAGCGTGCCTGGGACTTTGCCCCACTTGCTGCAAGTTCCCCTCTGCCATCGCTGTCATTGCTGCTTCCTCCAACCTCAAGCTGAGAAGAGTCAGCACTCGGCAGCAGTGAAAGGCCCTGCCTGAGCTGCAAAGCGGGCAGCAGGGCCGTGTGCTCATTCGCTCAGCCTCTTGCTGGAGTTCGAACTCAACCTCCCTCTCCTCATATCTCTGTTTGCTTGGATATCACCTTTAGAATCGAGGTGGAGCTTTCCAGTGTTACCTGGGCACAGCAACCACAGGACTCTGAAATGCAGGGAAGATTCCAAGAAGGTGGGAAGAGGTAAACTTCAGTCTGTTTGAGGAGAATGAGGCAAAGTAAGATGAACAGCACAGAACATGGGGATCAGAGCGAGCGGGAGCCCAAATGCCCACACCTTCTCCTTAAATGTGTGTGCATATATTCCTGGAAACACAGATACTCCTTAACGCTCAGTTCTTTCTGTTCTTAGTAGACCTCAGAGCAGACGAACTGTTTTCTTCCCCCTCTCACTATCACCAAGAAGGTGCTTGAGAAATGACTGGTAGCATCATGCAGCCCACCGTCAGCAGTGCGTTCTGTAGATAGTGAAGGTCGCATGGTATTGCTTTGGAGACTGAGAGAGGTTTGGAGAAGGAAGCTCTGAATTTAGAAAAAAAAATTAAAATGTCGAATGGAGGAACTTTAAATAAGTAAGGACAATAACCTTCTCATCTTTCTCTCACTGAAGCCTAAAGCAAAGACTTTGAAGTTGATCTGTGCTTTGTTGTATGACTGACTGTTTATGGGATAAAATTAGAGATACTGTACTACAGTGGTTCACTGGGGACTGAACTCAACCCTTTTGACTTTTCCCTGAAGATGCAAGAGTCATCATGTTAGTCAGCTTTCCAATACTATAAAAAAAATACCTGAAATAATCAACTTATAAAGAGGGAGGTTTATTGTGGCTCAAAGACTTGGAGGTTGCAGTCTGATCAGTGGGTCCTGTAGCAGCATAGCATGGTAAGATTATTTGTCAGAGCAAAACTGCTCACCACGTGGCTGGGAAGTAGAAACGAGGAAGAGACTAGGATCCCACATGCTCCTTCAAGAGCATGCACTCTGTGAGCCAGAAACCTCCCACTAGGCCCCGCCTTGTCAGAGTTCTACCACCTCCCAGAGAGCACCAGACTGGGAATCAACCCTGCAACGCATGAGCTTTGATGGACATTCCAGATCAAAGCTATAGCTGATGTCAAACTCCACAGTCTTTCTCCACGGCCTCTGTGTATGCTCAAGTCAATACTTTTGAAGGAGGCTTCTACCTCCTACTCCACTTTCCCAACTCCCGCCCAGCCACAGGAAGAAGGCCTCTTTTGCCCTGAAGCAGAGAAAATAGATGAGGGTCTCTCCTGTAGGTGAACTGGCTGGGAGCTGGCCATGCTCAGTATAACTCAATATAACATCTTTAGGCTGGTGGATAAAATGATAGGATGCAAAATGAAGGTTTGGGGTCACAAAAACCCAGCCGGCCTTCCATTTTTAAAGGTCAGGTTTCTATTCTTGGCTTCTCACTGAAGTCATCTGGGGAGGTTTTACAAAAGTGCCGTGCTTCCACCCCAGCTCCAGAGAGTCCCATCTCCATGGTCTGGAGTGTGCCTGGGGCTTTGGAAATGAATCACTGACCTTCATGATGATGAGCCCCAGGTCTGCTTCCCTCTTGAGGCCATGCCAAACTGCGCTCCCAGTACAATGCCTTAATTCCCAAGAGCAATCCAGATGAAGGAAGGTGGCCTTAGTGGCAGAGATGTAACTTCTAGTACGGCCATCTGTCTTCCGGAATCGACTCTTAGCAGAACTGCAGGAGTGGCACCATGGTTGCCCTTCCAAGCCAGTTCTCCATGCCCACGAGAATTAATGATATGGCCTCTTACACCCAGGCCGGGATTGACACAGAAATGGTTGTTGAATGAAATAACAATAGATGCACTAGTAACACAGTCCTGAAAAACTAACACAAAACTTAAACAACTCTTTTCTTTTAAAAGTAACTTCTTAGTCCCTAGTCCCTAGCAGCCCTGAGAGCCGGGCAGAGCAGCTGTGGGAAGTCATTCTGCTCACACCAAAAACAAAAAGAGCAGTTTTCTAAGGGTGCCCAACACTGGCCTCTGCAGCTTTTCTTTTAATAAACTGGTCCTAGAAATCGAGCTACCAAAGCCGCTGGTGGCAATGTCTTACAGTAAGGGGGTAAAGAGAAGCTGAGGGAAGGATGGCACCTGGGATCAGAAAGCCACTCTGATCAGGATTTCCAAGGCAATGCAATTACACCTCCATCTAAGGACAGCAAGGGGCTGCCCCCAAGTGCAGCGACCAGAAACCCACCCAGCAGCGTGCCGATGTCCTCGAGAGCGTTCGGCAGTGCCTGCTCACATTTTATAACTCTCAACTAGTCATCTGCAGCGAGGAGCACATGCTGATTAATAGCACAGCTTCCCGTGACGAGGAAGTGTTAATTAACTTCCCGTTAAACGCAGTCTGTTCCCTAATCCACTGTGGGGTCTCCTTCAGGGCATAGAAAGCTGTGGACACCACCTGGCCAGTTCCCTCTCCTGGGGGCACGCAGACACCTATCTTCAGGGAGGCTGGCACCCAGCCAAGCTGCCGCTTATCTAATGACCTGCTAGAAGCCCAGCTTTGTCAATTTTTCTCTTTGAAAGAATAAAACTGCAAGAATTGCAAGAAGATCTCACAGTTTTAGTGAGCTGTGAGGAGGCACTCTGTCCCCACTGGCAAATGGAACTACGTATGCTTAGAGCTTGCTGGTGGGTAAGGAGGCAGGGCGAGGCACACCAAGGCCTGGGAACCCGTGATGCGGTCACTCCAGGCGAACAAGGCTTTGTACCCTCTGTGCTCCACCTACATTCATGTCCCTGTCTGTGACTGCGCTCAAGCCTGGCGAGGAGTCTCCCTGGAAGACCTCCTCCTTCTAATGGGACTTAGGAAGAGCGCGCTTTATTTGTCTCCAAATCTTCAACCAGTATTACGCTTCTCTGCAACTCTGTCAAAATGAAAAAGGATTACTTTATACTTACTTGCATCTTTCATGAGAGAGGCTAATTTTAAGAAAGTCCCTACACTGGGAAACATTTTCCCTTCCATCAAAACCTACAAATGGGCAACGGAAAAACTAAAAGGCATACAAGCTCTGTCATTTACTTTTCCTGACAGCTTCTTCTTATCGCACTTTTGAGGGTGACCTTCCCCCAGCACATTCCCTTGCTCTAACTTGGGCTCTTCTGTGATAACAGCATTTAGAGCCAAGCATGAAGCAGGCTACCTTTGATAGTTAATGGCTCTGAGAGTTTGCTGTGTGTGTTATTTAATTAATGGCACTTGTGTCTGGAGTGTGTACAACTCTGTAGTGGAATAGAAGGAGTATTTGCCGAAGGATTATAGATACATACTCAAGGATCGTCAGCTTGCAAAGGTGTCAGGGTTCAGCACTTTTAACAGCCTAATGGGCTGACTATGTACACTTTTTCCTTCTTCACCATGTAAAAGCACTGACACTGGCCAGTGCAAAAAACTGTTTTTAATGCAGTGATGTTGTACTTATACATGAGTGCATACTACAATTAAAAAAAATCCTTAGGCTAACAGATAAAAGTCTGCTTTCTGGAGTAGGACCTCCCATCAAAACCAAAAGATGAAATCTTCTATTCTACGTGCTGGATATGAAATGCATGGTCAGATAAGCTATGGTCTATTATAGCGGCTCACACATGGCTCAGCCTGAGTTATGATCCAGGGCTTCTTGGGACTCAAAAAATCAAGAGTTGAAAACTCAGCTGAAAACAACCGGCAAGAGAGAGTATCTCACCCCACCCCACTTTCCCTGCGGTGCCGACCTTTTGATGATATGCAAATTGCCAGGAGACAAAGATGACCATGTACAAAAAGCGTCTAGACATCCCATCCAGGAGCCTCACCAGGGGATCTCCACAGATCTGTGCTCAGAAAGAGACTGCAAATGCAAAATGTCCGGCTGTACGCCGTGTGTCATCAGGCTTTCCACTGTGTATATCCAGGAGAGCTGCATTCTTTTGCTGGATTGCAGAGAGGCAGGAATAAAATTGTTTTACAACAGTTCTTCTTTTCTGAACCGATAGGTTGAATTATGTGACTCTTTAAACTCCTTCCAGTCCCCATGACGTTCAGAGTCTGATTCTTCTCGGTAGAGACCTGGACCCTAACAATACTGCTGCTAGGAGAAATGATTGCTCACCCTTGGTACTGAGGTACCTTTTTCCTGGAAGTGACCCCCAAGCATGTGAAGCGCATACAAATGTGAGCCACAAAAAGGTTAGAAGGCTATGCCATTCTCTAAGTCCAGCCAGGGGTCCAGCAGACAAAGACAAAGACAAGTGGCCTGAATTCTTCCCTCCTGGTGGAGACCCCTTGTGCAAAAGAGAGTGTGTCAGAGACAGAAGGAAGCAGAGGTTCTCACTGCTTTCCATGAGGCTTTTTGGAAGGTCTTTAGGAGCAGGTGACAGCTGAGTCACAGCCTGAAAGGAGAGAGGACAGAAGGGGAGCATTCCAGGCAGAAGGAGGCAGGAGCCCTGGAACAGCCCCGAGGTGAGACAGTGTTTGATGTGATTCGGTAACAAGGAACAGGAGGGGCAGAACAGAGCGAGGGGCACTGACAGGGACACGGAACTGGATTCGGGGCTACGTCCTTTCCTGGGCCTCCCAGGGCTCAGGTGGTCAGGCCCCGGCTGACTCCGCAAAGTGTAGTGGAGGAACAGGCCCTGACTTGCCATTTAAAGGATCATAGTCTTAAGATATTTTCTCTGTTAGTGTGTAGCCTTGAGTGGGTTTGCTGGAACAGATACATATTTTAAGAGTCTTAGTCAATAGCGTACGTATGATATTTATGCAAAGTCACAGTATTTTAAATTGTAGTATCATGGACTCTTAGCCAGACTAAGTGGAGTTTTCAAGTTTTACTGCTCTTCTTTTAAATGTTTGTGCTATTTTTAACTTTTGTCAAGTCTCATTCTTTTAAAGGTTAAAAAAATTTAAACTAATCATACGTAAGGCCTTTCACTTTAGCAGGGCATGATTGTGCATGCCTATAATCCCAGTATTCAGGAGGTTGAGGCAGGAGGATCACCTCACCTCGTGAGTTGTATGTAAGCCTGAATTACATAGCAAGACCCCGTCTCAAAAAAAATAAAAACAAAACAAAAAATAACAACTAAAACAACAAACAATAAAAGACCTTCCACCTTGAAAGAGAAGAAAGATCTCTGATACACAACAAATCTTTGAGATGAGAATAAGAAAGCGAAACTTTGGGGTATCAAAGAGAATTTATTATACTAGGCATATATCTTCTTCTAAATCACAAACTCCAAAATCTGCAGGAACCACCAGAGAGTTGGGATAAGAAGGAGCAAAAAGAGCCCCTCAGAAACCCAGAGCTGCTCAGAGCCAGCACTGGGCACCACCCATCAGGAAATCTCCCTTTCCTTAGCCGTGACTGTGGCTGACCCTTTCTGATTAGAAGATGATCGGACCAACATTATAGGCTTTCACTCATCCAGTGCCGCACCACACCACCTACTGCAGCGCAGAACACCAGCACTTCTGAAGAGTCTGCAGGTCTCACTGGAACAAGATGTGGAGATTTACCAGAGGAAAATTGGTAAGAGCATCTAATTGCATTCAAAGTCACTTTTGCCTGTCCTAAAGCGATGAAAATGATCTGCCAGCTTTTATACACCTTCTTGACCTAAAGATATCTGCTGGCAGAAAGAGAATCCTCAATTGAGTTCTTTTAATGCTTTAATTATTATATGATCTATCTTATGCACTGCCTTGTGCTCTTTGAGAAATCTCTGAAATACCCATTAAAATTGATTGGCTAATCCTAGCCCATGAGATGCCTCTTGGAGGGCATGTAATGGTGTATGTGGGCACGGTGGGGTAGACACAAGTGACATAGACTCAATCACTTTATGGTGGGATAAGATACAGAAATAAATTTCATCAAATACGTGGTTGACAGTGTCTTACCAAATTGCACAGGGCTCAATTCCACACCCACTTGTCTTGAACCAATCTTCTCCTGCAATTCCCCATCAGCTCTTCTAGGTCAGGACTAACTTACACTACTGTGGCTAAAGTGATGTTTGGTTCAAGGAGAGATCTCAGCAAATAGGTAGTGATTCAGTTAGAGAATCTCAAGTTTAAAATCGTCCCTAGGGTAACAGCCTATGCCTTTGTTATAACCGAGGCTCTTCCGATGGTAAGTAAGGGAACTTAAATTCATTTCAAATTAAACTCTGCATAAAAAACAACTTCCGGGCTGGGGATTTAGCTCAGAGGCACAAGTGCTTGGCTTGCAAGTATGAAGTTATGAGTTCAATCCTCGGTACCTAAGACAATACAAAACCAAACCAAACAAACAAAACAAAACAAATGACTTTCTGCTCTTTGAAGCGGGAAGGGTTAAGCGGCAGTAGGAATTCAGATAGATGCCCCGCTTTTTAAAATCTTTGTCTCCCCTCACTCTGGTGGGTTTTCCTGCTTCAGGTTTCTTCCAAGGATAAATTGCAGGATGAATGCTAGGAACTTCAGCTGTCCAGGGCTCGTCACTCGATGTTATACAGCAAGCAGTAGGGAGAACACTGATTGTTCGCATTGGAGTCACGTGCCATAACTGCAGTCCTTGCACTTGATCTTAGCCTAAAGGCCGAAAAGTGATAGAATTGTTGTCTTTGGGATTGGCAGCTCCAAATTCAAATGTCTG
This sequence comes from Dasyprocta punctata, assembly GCA_004363535.1. Taxonomy (NCBI): domain Eukaryota; kingdom Metazoa; phylum Chordata; class Mammalia; order Rodentia; family Dasyproctidae; genus Dasyprocta; species Dasyprocta punctata. Next base: position 10,057 of record RJWM01006016.1, read on the forward strand.
CTATACCCATCCTGCTGTCTGCTTGAATCTCCCAACAGTCTTAAAATGTTTTCAAATCCAAGAACGAATTGCAGATTCTTAAAGAAAAACATTCCTGTCTTTAGAGGAGACTCTAATTGAGAAGTCTTGAATGGTCCCCAAGAATGCAGTATCCAATGCATTATGATCCAAGGTAGGTTAGCTGTAGGTGACTCCTGGTTATTTTATGCATTTGCAACTTTCAAGCAGATAATCAGTCTGTAAATGTTGCTTTGGGGGGAGATGATAGACAGCACTTTCTCTCTAGCAGGGTGATTATGATGAGGAGATAAAGTGACCTACACAAAGTCCCCAGCACAGGAGTCATGAAATGTTGGTTTTGTTCCTGAAGTTAGTGAAGAAGTAAAGTAAGCTACTCCTGGCATCTTGACTTCATTGCGTAAGCCTTGCCTTCAGTTCGCTGGAGTGGATGCCAGGGAGAATGTTCCTAAACAAAGGCCTGTCAATTTCAGAGCCAAGGTAAATGTGGGCTCCAAAGTCAGACTGCTTAGAGCTGAACTTGACTCTCTATGTATCGTATGAGAATTGCTGGGTGAGTCACACAACTGCCTTCGGCTTCAGTTTCCACTCCTGAAAAGCAAGCACTATCAGAAAGTTGTTGTAAGATTTAATTGAGATAAAGTCTATAAAATACTTGGTATAAGTTGCACATAGCAAGCTCTTAAGTGGTATTATTAAGAATTATTAATAATAAAACATTTTCAGAACTATAGTCTTCTCCGTTATTCGCTTCTTCAGTTAATGATCTTGTGGGCCAGTGTGCTCCCTTGAAGTCAGAAAGGATGACCAGGAGGAGGGGAGCTGACGCTGAGGTACCAGCAGTGTGTCTGTAGAGATTACACGCAGCAATGGCTCTTTGTTTAAGACTACTGTGAAATAATTGAATACCCAACCTTCAATTAGTGTCAATCTCTCCCTTCTTTTTCTTCCCTGTTCTTGTTTGCTTGACTTTAAACTTTTCTTTTACCTGATTAATTTTTTGTCCTTTTTATGACCCACACACAAGGTGCAATGCACTAGGCCCATATTTGGTTTACAGACTCCTATAAACACCCATCCGGCCACCATGCTTAGCAAATAGAACGTTCAGCCCCTCCCACCCCCAGCACTCCAGTCCGCATCCCCTTTCCCGCCTCCCCCTCAAAGGCAACCGTGGGCCTGGCTTTCATGGCAATTGCTCCCTTGCTTTCCCATATAATTTTACCATCTCAAGGAACGTATCTCCAAGCACTGTGATTTAATTTTACCTCTTTCGGGACTTTCTGTGGCTGCAATTACACAGTATGCATTCTTTTATATTTTCCATTCTTTTGTATGTACCACATGTCTGCAAACACTTGACGTAGTATGTCTCTTAAAACTTGACCAGGATGGTGGGCCTGTCTAGTATTTCACTGTGCTTTAAGTTACAGCTCCCTGCTGACTAAACATTATTGGGCATTTATTTTGATATTCACTTTTAGTGATGCACCAATGCAACGTGACTGTTTTTCAGTATTTCTGGGACTTCTCACTGAGCTACAATTCCAACCTGTATTTTTATTTTACTTATTTATTTATTTATTTTTTACCTATTTTAAGGGCATTTTTTTGTTATTTTAAAATTGTCTTCTGGATGCTGATCTTCGGTTGGTAAAGTGGTAAATACCCTTTCTACTCTACAACTTGCTTTTTCTCTTTTTTAATGGTGCTTTTTAAAGAAAAGAAATCCTTAATCTGAACGCAATTCCACTTATTAATCTGTTTTTTTTAATAGCAGTGCATCTTGTATCTTGGATACAGAGTCTTTCCCTGTAGCAAGATCATGATGGTAGTCTCCTAAATTACCTTCAGAAGCTTTATTGTTCTATTCTTCACATTTTGCATTTATAACCAACCTGGAACCAACTTTTGAATACAATGTGAGGTGGGTTTTCCTTTTATTAGTTTTCTACATAGACATCCAATCTTCGCAGAACTATTTATTGAAAGGTTTTCTGTTCCTCAGAGCTCTGTGGCATCATTTTCATAATCAATCGAGTGTTCACAGATGCCCAGATCCATTTCTAGCTTCTGTACTTTGTTCTATCAGTCTACTTATTCCTGTACCAATGCCATGCTCTCTTCTGTGGCCCTGTAATAAGCAAGTCTTCCCGTCTTGTCCGGTGAGACCTTCAGTGCTTCTCATCTTGTTCTTTCACAAGTTTCTGTCTACATTCCCGTAAACACTTTAGAATCAATGTCAGTTTTCACCAAAAACAAAACCAAACTTAGGGAAGTTTTGATCTGATTGGTACTATACTTAAAGGCCGATTTGAGAAGCATTGAGTTTATATAAAATAGTCATTCATCTGTTTTTTTATTCATCTTAATGCCTAATAATACATTTTTCTGTCTAGAAGATTAGATAATTTTAACAGTTTGTATGAATCTGATTTTGCTGTTAATATACATGCTAACTTTAAAAATTTCCATTAACTATAATAACTAGTATTGATAAATTGAAAACTTAACCAATACCGATCTAATATTTAAAGTTCAAGCCAAATGTACTTATTGTGTTTTTCAGTGGATTCTTTTGAATTTTTGGCATCTATCATCATACTGTCCACAAAAAATACCAGATTTATTCCTTCCTTTCTGTTCTGCCTGCCTCTTATTTATTGTTTCTGCTTTACTGCACTGGTGAGGACCTTGAGCACCACAGAGGCCCTTTTTCCGTCCTTGTCACAGTCTGGAAAGTTTTTATTTGTAACCCCAGGGAAATGTTATCAGAACTGTTGCAAGTTAATTCCAATCTACCACCTCCAGTGCAACCCATGGTGAGAATAAATGCACTTAAGACGTACTTATAGTTACAGGCAGCCAAGCTGTCCTGAATCCGGTCCAGATGAGGATTCCTGGAACAAAGGCCTCAACCCAGCACCTAACCCGGACTTTCTTAAGTCATGAAGAAGAGAGTGGCTAAGGATGAGTGACTGTGAGAATGGCGGGAATTATGTGAGTACTGTGAGCTGGGCTAGCAGGAGGCCAGAAGGTGCCTCTGCAGGGTGCAGAGGGAAGGACCAATCTGCAAACACAATTGAGGTAGCAATTAATGTTTAGGGGGTGGTGCCTCAGCTCTGACCTGTAAACTTCTTGTGCCCGGGAAAGTCATAGCCTCTGCTCTCGAGGCTTGAACCCAGCTGACAGCCCTGGAGCTGTGTGACTCTGCCATCCGCTGCCCATTTAGAGAGAGACACTGAGGTGAAGGAGCAGGACTGTTGCCTGGCTTCAAATATCACGCAAGATTGACGGGAAAAGGAGCCAGCTGAGCCAGCTTTGTGCCTGTCATGGAGATAGGGCCAGGTTTAACCGAAGTGGAAGTAATTGCTCTGTATCCAAGGAGAGCCGTCCAGGTGGTATTCTACAGACCACAGTGTGAAGCACAAGGGTTAACGGTGAATACTCCAATCTCATTCACACTTTCAGGTGAATAGTGACCAACTGCATACTTAAGAATTTCACTCTTAAGTATAAATTACATTCTAATTTTCCCCAGATCTTTTGTACCTATTAAGATAGATACTTCATTAGAGCAATAATTTTGTTTGTGTCTATTAAGATGACCCTATCATTTTCTCCTTTACTAATTTGGAGAAAGACATTGTTTGATAGTCTAATGTAAAACTGAAATTGCATTGGTCATTATGTGTTGTCCATCAGTTGTGTGCATGCATATGGGCAAACTATCATCTACTTATCTGTTTTCTTTTATGACTTTGGTATCTATTTCCATATGTAATTGGCTTGTAGATTTCCTTTCTGCACTGTTTTGTTTGGTTCCTTTGCAAGGTAACGTGTATAATCAGTTGGATAGTGGAAGAGTCCTTTATTCTTCCCTTCCCCTAGTTCCTGGTTCCAGCAGGATCTGAGTAAGGAATTTATTTATTTCTTCACCAAGTGGTACAATTTACAGTAAAGTTGTATGGCCTTCATGATTTATTTTTTGGAAGGGTTTTAATGCAGACTCAATTTTTTAATCATGAAATTACTCAAGTTTTCTTTTTTATCTTTGCTGGTTTGGGTAAGCTGTTTTGTTTGTTTGTTTTTAGAATTTATCTATTTAATCCAAGTTCTCAAAGGTGTTGCTCTAAAGTTATTTCTTGTGTGCTTACTATTTTTAGTGACTGCCACATATATGGAAAAGTTTGCCTTTTTGTTTTCACAAAAACCTCTCTTCAAAAACCACGTATTTGGCTTCATTGATCATTTCAATTACACTTGTGCTTTCTGTTTTATTAGTTTCCTTTACTGTATCCTTTCATACGATTTTGTGGTTCCACTTGTAACTTTTCTATAAAGATGTTTAGAACAATTAATTCCCAGCTTTTATTTTCTTTAAAAAATACATTTAAATATAATTACAAGTAAATTATCCTCAAAACATGTTTAGTGATATACAAATTTTAGTCTTCTTTATTCAATTCGAGATCATTTCTAATTTTTGTTTGATTCTTCCTTTCTTAGAGTCCCTTTAGTGTGTGTTGGTAGCTTCAGTCTGCGATCAGCTGGCCCTGTGACCAGGCAGCACAGCATGGCAGGAGCACGCAGTGAACCAAGGACGCACGTCTCATGGCACGGAAGTGATAAGAAAGAATAGGCCAGGGTTCCACAATCAGTCCTCTTTGGGCGCATCCCTCAGTGACCCAACCTCTCCCAATAGGCCCCAACTCTTAAAGTTTCCACCCCTTTACAATTGCGCCAAGCTAGAGACTATGCCTTTAATGCACAGGCCTTTAGAGAACAAATAGATCAAAACTAAACCGTTCCTGAAGAAAGTTAACTATATAAATGTGACAGAGGATATGATATCTAGCTTGGCAGTTATTCTCTTTTGGCTCCTTAGAGATGACCTTTCACAGTCCTCTGATTAGTATTGTTTTTGTTGGTTTTGGTCTAATTATTATTCCTTTGAAAGTAAGTACTTTCAAAAAACCTCTTAACTCTAATAGCTTTCTATTTGCCTTTGGTTTTCTGCAGTTTTACCATGATGTATCTAAGTGTGGATTCCAGGCACTATGCTCTGCTTTTGGTGTGCTCCTGAGTGTTTTGGTACCGGGGATCGAACTCATGACCTCGCACTCACCAGGCAGGCACTTATGCTGCTGAGCTGTATCCCTGGCCCTTCCCTGAGTGTTTTGATTGGCAGCTTTTCCCAGTGTTAAAAATTCTTAGGCATATCTTTAAAAATAACTTTTCCTGAAGCTCTGTTTTCTCTCCCTGTGGAGCTGTGAATAAATATCTATTAGACCTTCGTACTGTGCCATACGTCTGCCCCACGCTTCTCTTGTCCCCTTTTACCTCTCCATAGTTCACTCTGGTATTTTCACCTGACTCACTTTGTGGGTCATGTGAAATTCTCTTGACTATAAAAGAATGCACTGATCAATTAATTTGTTGGGTTAGTGTATTTCTTAGTTCTGTAACTTCTGTTTGGTTCTTTTTCCTTATCTTCTCAGCCTTTTTTTGTATATTCTAGCTTTTTGCTGAAAATTATTTTTTTAAAATCCTGTCTCTTCTATTTATAAACAAAGCAAACAGAGTTATTTTAACATCTGTGTCCGACAATTCCAATTTCTAGCTAACCTGAGATGCTGATCTTGTATGTATTGATTTCTTAATCAGTTCAGACTTCCATACTAAAATACCATAGAAAGGGTGGTTCAAACAATAGAAATCCATTTTTTTTACAGTGCTAAAGCCTGGGAAGTACAGCATCAAGGTGCACCGAGACTGGTGCCTCCTGAGGTGTCTTAACTTGGTTTGCAAGAACTCCTCCGTGTGTTGTGTTCTCACATGACCTCTTCTTGGAGTGAGCACCAAGAGAGAAACCTGGTGCCCTTTCTTCACAGAAGGGTACTTGCCCCATTTTGGAGGCCCCACCCTCATCGTGTCCCTACGATCTCACCTTCTAATGCCATCTCATGAGGCATAAGACTTCAGCACATGAATTTTGGGGGTGGGACACAACTTGCAGGTCATACCAATTTGTTCCCTCCCACACAAACACACACCTGTACTGGGCATTCTGTTTGGAAACAAATTGTGGAAAGAAGATCTTTATTGATATTATTTTCTTTAATAGCTGATTTTCCTTTTCTTTTGCAAGTGTCTAATGGACTAGTAATTTGGGATCACCTTAATTTAATTCTCAGGACATGCTTTTTCAACTGTCCCAGATAGTCTGAGGTTGGACTGAGACTGGTAGAGGGGCTGATTTACTCTTATTCCAAGGGTATAACTCTCTCAGGTTTTTAAATTCCCACCAGGTGTGGAGAGTTAGCAAAGACTCTATCATTGGTAAGCTCCAGCTCTACAAGTTGTGATTTATACTACAGTGTTTAAATAAAAAAAATTATTACAGCAAAATATACATTGCCATTAACTTCCTCAAAATACTCTCCCTCACTCTGAGCATACTTATCCTGTCCTTCTTGCCACTTTTTGAAGCAGTGCTGAAAGTCCTTTGCTGTGTCTGTCTTTAGTTGTGCTGCCATGGCTGCCTCCATGTCCTGAACTGATTCCATACACTCACCTCTGATGACCCTTTGGACTGTGGAAAAGAGCCGGAATTCACATGGTGCCAGAGCCAGTGAATAAGGTGGATGAGTACGGACCGAAATCCTTTTACAATTCTGCCTTTTTGTTGGACGGCATCAACAGCAGAATTCACCTTATCTTTCATCATACTTCTTAGGAAAACTCGTGAGAGAGAACTTCCAGAACAGCCTGAGAAAGTGACAAGAACTATGGGCTAAGGGTGTTTGAAGCAAGCAGAAGTACTTTGAAGGAGATCAATAGCAATATATCTTTTACTGCAAAAAATTTTTAAAAATTTGAACATTCACTGTGCTCTTTTGATCATCCCTTATACCGGCTTCTCCAAGACTCACATCTGTCCACACCAGTGAAAACGCAATCCTGGAAGCTGAACTCACCTCTCTAGCTTTCTGTCATTCCTTAGCCTTCTAAATTTTTGCTCCCTTGTTACTTCTAGCATATTTTAAAAATTCTGTGTGGATTTTCTAGTTGAACACAGTGGGAGGTTTGAGTTCAATTATTTGGTCTGTTAGTAAGAGAAACATGAGTTGCATTTTTTTTTTCTTTTTTTCTTTTTGGTAGCTTGAAACCTTCTTCCTCTGTTTTATTTTTAATTAGTATTTAAACTAGTATCTCATGATCTAAACATCTCTGTAATTATTATAGTCAAAATATTAAATCACAGGGCAAACAGTGAGTGTAGAATGTTGGCATAATGGTTTCCTACCTGTTGTTTTGTGTTATTCTTCTCTAATAACCCCAGGGTATAAGGAAAATGCTTTCTTTATCATTTGATCACAGATAAGGAAAGCAATGTACAAAAGAGAAAATGCGACATGTCCACAGGGTAAGTTTAATGGTAACCATTGATGGGGAGCCACCTAATGTTATTTAAAGCTTTTCCAGGGAAAATAAAACCTCAAATGGCAAACAACTCAGATATCATTAGTAAGACGCTACAGAGTCTTTTCATTTTTATTGGTAGTGCTTAGGACATTTTCACTTGCTTGGTACTTAGGATAATTGGTTGTCCTTTGGGGGTAGGGGTGAAGAGAGGCTGGGACATAATTTTTACAAAATAATAACTACTCATTTTATCCATCTTGCCTTTTCAAAGCACACACTGGAAAGTTCTGTGTGAGGTACAATACAAACATTTGCTCCTAGAAAGTATTACCCACCACCAGTCTGTTTTTGCCGCTTGGGTCTAGAATATTTACACGAGGCTTCAGTAGGAAAAGCAAGACTTGCCCTGCCATAGGGTTGCAAAATGATAATACTGAACCCAAATAGACAGGCTGGTGCCATGTGGCTCAGGAAAGGAAGGAGGGGAGGCAGGCACTCGTCCCTCGAAGGAGTTCAGTAGACGAAGGCACAGGTTTATTCCTAGAATGGCTTCCCCAACACCCTGTCTTTGTTTGGCTCCTGCCTTCTTTAGAGAACATGCTGTATTTCAATTACCCTAGAAGGAGAAAAAATGGAAAAGGAAGTAGCGAGGGGAGAAGAGGGGGCACAATACATACATTTGGGTTGGGGGGGTCTCATTTTAGTAACTACACCAAAGGGACAGATGGTGATATTTTAGTTTTCAAGATGTTCTCTTCATTGCCCTCCCCCCTCCTTTTCTTGAACTTTAATCAATTAGACACAGCCTCATTTACCATCACTCATGAATCAGAGGTAATGGAAGACACTGAACTACCTTGCAGATGTCTGGAGAAGTATTAAAACCAGAAGGGTCATCTTCCAGAGCTGTTTCTGCTGGTGTGCCCTGCACTGATAACCCACACTGAGCACTTCTGTGATGACTTGAGGGATTCCCCTGTATGTCAAAATAATGGGACACTTAATATGTCAGAGGTGACTGGGGGCCTTTCAGACAAAGGAGCGAGTGAAGTGCATAAGCATTAGTTGTTAACTGACAGGGTCAAAGCTCATTCATGTGAATTTTCATTGCCTTTTTCATATTAACCTGCCGCGCTCTCTAGAACAGCCTTTCTCCTCGCCTTCCATTCTGGCAGAGACCAAGACAGCAGAGTACACTGGAAGGGAAGGGTTCTTGTGAAGTGGAGAGAAGCAAGTACATAAAAGGAACAGAAAGTCCTGCGAGTGAGTAGTTTTAGTTTGGAAGGTTTGTCACACACAAGAGCATGCAGATTAATGTGCGCCCCTCCAATCCTACAGATGAGGATGAAGATAATAGGCTTTATTTTGTTGCCATTTTTCAAGATGTAAGTAAAGCCTGAAACTCTTAGAAAGTTGGGTTTTGTTTTGTTTTTTTCTTTTTGGCTATTTGAATTTCAGTTTTTCTGAAAAGAACTGATGGGCTGTGTAGTTCCAAAGTTCATAAGGATTAAAATTAATTTTGGGAAATTGGTCATTGCTAACACTGGAAGAGATAAAGCTCAAAAAAGCTCTTCAGTTTTGTGGCCACTACTGGCCCATAGAAATCTGCCTAAACTATTAGATCCATGTTAGAGAAAGTTCAATGTTGGCAAAACATTTTTAAAATCATCAAACTGCACTAAAATCTCATTGGTGAACTTTGGGATAGACTGCCTCACAGAATTTTTGCAGTATAGCTGGATGGTTACTGTTTTGAGTTGTGATAAAATAAAGCACTTAATGGGACATTAGATTTGATGATTTCTAAAGTCTCCATGCTTCTACTGCTTATCATTTGCAATGGAGGCCGTAGGGACTTAGTTTATATTTAACTAAGCCAAGTAGCAGAGTCTTTGATTCTTTGCCTACTGAAATGGGATTCTGTAAATTTAATCCACACAGAATTGGGGAGGAGGCAGAGCAATCCTTTAGAACGTGGTCAACATGGATGGGAGAGGAAGGAAAAAGCAAACTAAAATATCTTTTCATGCTTCTTTTAAAACAATAGGGCCTTTTTCTGGCAAAGAGCTTTTGAACAACTAAAATATTTCTTACTTTAAAGAAGGTGTCTTCTCTTCATATTCCACATTAAGGAAAGCCTACTATTGGATCAGTTTCGTGTGGCATAATAGGCCCTGGCCAACCCTTCCATTGGTTTAGTTGAGGTGAGAACCATCCAGTGGCTTCAGGATGAGTTGGCCAGGGAACTGGAGTTAAAAGCTACCCCTCTCCCAAGAAAATGTGAGAGTGCTTTGATGGGCTACCTGAGTCCTTCTCATCAGAGGCTGCTTGAGCTGGGAGTAGATATTCTCTGGGAAGGTCAGATCTTTCCCAAGCTGGTGGGGCAGATTTCAAAAAGTACAGTTTTCAGACCAGAACAAGTCTCTAACTTGTCCTTTCTCATCCACCTTGGCTGCCCTCATCTATAAATGTGGTTCAGTGGCTAAAATAGTGGTCATTTTTAAGGAACGCCAGTGTCAAAATTTTTCTTGACTGTACATCTGTAACTGCTAATAAAGCTCTCTTAGGCTGACTCAGTTACTTTGAAATTGTACTACTTTGTTATAAGTAAATGAGAGGTGACCAATTATCTATAAAATAATGAAACACACAGAGAGAGGTTTGATAAATTACAAATGAAGTCTGCTGACACAACAGAGTGTGGAAACCTGTCTTACTCTGACTTCTCCTCAGAGCTGGCGATGGTGCTTGCATATTTAACAAGACACCCCGGTCAATTCCAGTGGGAACAAGGTGATGTCAAAATCTTTCCCCACTCATGCACAGGTTGTTTCTTTAAAATTAAACAGAAAACCTACCATTGGCATGTAGAGGCAGCAAATCCACCTGTTAAATATCTTCATAACGAATTACCAGACTCCAGGCAGGGGGCAGGGCTAGATAAGAAATGCAGATTCACTGTCATCCAATGTGATTTAGATGGACTAAAAGAGCCATTGCAAAACCTCTATCTCGGAAATCAGCCCAGGGCGCGGGGTGCCAATGCATAAATTCACCGAGGCAAAGAGTCGACGCCCGATTCCTGGAACCAGAGAACGGCCGGCCTCATCAGGGCCTGTGAGGTGAAGGGCGAGACAACTGCAGCCTCATCCAGCAACCAGTGGCCTGCTGACCTCTGCGGGCATGGCAAAGGCAAGGTCTGTTTTTCAGGATTGCTCAAGAAACTGCCATTCGGAATCATTTCCTGTTAGGTAAGAGATTCAGGGAGTGGCCAGCACACCCAAACCTCCTGCTGGGTTATTTGGGAAGACACAGAGACTTCCTCTATACTTTAAGTTAATGTTGGTGCTTTGATGGGTTCAAGAGGCTGAGGAGACAGTTTAGAGGTGTGTAATGTTTATCTTTGTGGTCTCAGGGGCACTATTGTGCTGAGGATTAATCTAAGTTTATACATGAAGAATATACAGATCAGGGTTTTCTACTTATCAAGGAACTGCTTGGTGTGTGCGTGGCAAACATCCATCCCAGAGCAGCTGTGTGCCTATCACAGTCCCTTGTTTTATAACAGGGCATCTTGGGCATAGGTGTTCACATTTTTCTCAGCAGTCCTTTGGTTTGTAAGATAGACTCTTGGGAAGCAACGATCAGCCCTAGGAGCTGATCTCCTAGGAGAAGGAGCATTTTCGAACAATTCTACACAGCCTAGAGTCTAAGTGTGCACCTGTGAGGCAGTGGGTGTGGTACACGATTTCCTGCTGCTGTCCTCCAGCTGGGTTCAAAGTAGTGACCTCCCCCCATCCGCCCTAAGGAAGCCGACTCCGGTCTTACGCCATGCGTCTTTTCTTTTCCGTATGCCTAGTGAAGATGAAGTCCCAGCGTAGTGGTTGGAATAGATCGGGATTCAATGGTTCTTGCTTTGAATTTTGTCTTCTACTGTCATTTGTCCAAAACTGGGAATCATGTGCCTTTTAAGTTAATTTTAGGTGATATAGACTAAATTTCAAAGTAGATCATTCTCTTTGAATCCTTCCGAGTAGGCAGGTGGAAGGTGTCCCTATCGCGGGCTGGTGCTGGGAGGCAATGTCTAACAGAGGCTGGCCTCGCTTCGCACCTCAGGCCTGGCAGCTGCAGGCAAGCAACTACGTCAGCTGGGATTTTATTAACACCGTTTTACTTTAATATTTATCTTCAGGCTTACCTTCTAATTACAAGTAGTACTTTTTTATTGAGGCCAAGATATACATTTTTTGATAAATGTACAGAAATTTTAAAAGTGAATCCACTAAATAATAAGTAATGCTCCAGTTTTAGCAAATTTCAGAATTTATATCAGGCAATTAACACGGTATACAAATCTACTGCATGGACATATTAGTTGGGAGGAGGATGTCTGTCAAAGAATCAGGAGGATTAACCTAAGGAGCAAGTTTCCTGCAAAGAGAATGTGTCTTCTTTCACCTCCCTTTGTCTTTACAGCACATTAGACTATACAAAAATATATTTAATCCCATTATATTGCAGAGAATGGAGATGCTCGTGGCAAAATGTAAGGGCCCTAAGTTTAAGCACCCTGTGTCCAAGGTACAAGTTGCGTGCTACATTATCTCTCCTAGTCTCATTCCCCACACTTGGCGTCTCAAGTAGTGAATTGTTTTGTCTGTAAACAAAACCCCTTACAGAGAGATACAAGTATTAGTTAATCTGAAGGCACACCAGCATGGAGGCAGTAGTTTGTATAACATTAGGGTAACCGTCTTCCTGGCAAGATTTAGAAGACAAGTGAACTTACCTGGGAGACAGGAAATGTCAGGCCTCAAGCCAAGACAGAAGCATAACTGACAAAATAAAGCATACAGATATCTTCAGCTATAAGCTTAAATATTCCTAAAACATCTAGAAAATGCATTCTAAGATAGACTCTTAGGATTCAGCAAGCCTCAGGAAAAGCCTGGAGCTTTCTTACCTCCACCTGAAAATACCCTTCGAATAGGAAATCCATAAATAAAATCTACCCTAGGAAATCAGATCCGAAGATGCGGGAGACCCGCCGCCCAGGGCTCTCCGGACTGACACACTGGGTCGCAGCAAGGAGCAGGACAGAGGGAGGGCTGCAACCACGCTGTTCTCATTTCATCGGCCCTTTCTTTAAAAGAATAGTGAGAGAAAAAGGGGCAGAGAAAGAAAATGAACTGTAGAAAACACTAAAAATAAACTATGACAGGCACTTCCGCTACCCTGAGCTCCATCCTGAGCGCCAATGGAGTGTCCACGTTGGAGGTGCGGAACGCAGCGAGTTCTCTGGAGGCGCCACACTGCACGGGGCCAGCGGCAGGGGCCAGGCGCGCTACGCGCCTAAGTGAGCGGAGTGCATTAACAGGGGGGTTGGAGAGAGAAAGGCCAAAAATGCACACGGACTTTAAGCTATTTGACAAAGCCTTACATTTCAAAGGCTACAACGGCCCCCCTACTTGCAGGGCACGTGCTCCAAGGCCCCCAGTGGGTGCCTGAAACTTGGGACAGTACAGAACCCTGTATATATAGCAGGGGTTTTTTTCCCCAAAAACATGTACCTGTGATAAAGTTTAAGTTGTAGATTCGGCACAGTAAGGAATTAACATGATAACTAACAATAAAACAGAATAAGTATAACAATATTCTGAAGTAAAAGTTATGCAAATTTAGATTCTCTCAAAATACCTTGTTGAACTGCCCTTCCCGTTCCTCTTACGATGACATCAGACAACACTTAAAGGAAGCACTCTAAGCATCGCTCTGGCATAACCGAACTAAGGCCAGCACCACAACTCTTGTGGTTTGGGACCACTATTCAGTAGACTAAGGACAACTAGGACACAAGCACTGCGGTACCAGTCCACATGACAGCCAGCACAGGTGTTCAGCGACTAACGGGCCGTCTGTGCCCTGCGCAGACAAGCCGGACAGCGGGAAGGTTCGCATTGCTGGGGAGATGGTGCAGGAGGACACGCAATTTATAACTTGCGATGTTTTCATTTCAGGAACGTTCCATTTGGTATTTCTATTGGTACCTGTTTAGAGTACGTGATGGTTACATTCCTTGAAGGGAGTTGGGACACGTACACAACGCATCTTACTTAATTCCTCTTCATCCCCTTGCCTGCCCTCTCTCTTCCTTCCCTCCATCGCTTGATCTCCTTCCCTTGGAATGCTTTTGGTCTGCAGTTGAGGGAAGGTAGCTGAAACTAGAGAAAGCAAAACCCTGGTTATGCAATGAATCTTTTCTAGCTAAAAAAAAAAAAAAAAAAAAAAAAATCACAGTCACTAAATGGCTGACAGTTTTAGATGATTCAGTTTTCAGTTGCTATCACTATTTGTTCAGTAATTTTGTCTTAAATTTGTATCTAATCTGCTTCAGCAATCTATAATATAAACATATTTATACTGAGGCCAGATGAAGAACAACTGAATTCTAATTTAGAATTATCTAATTCTAGAGGGAAAAAGAAGCTATTTAAAGGAAAAGACTTTATCTGAGGCCCACGACCCCTAAAGAGGTCTATTAAAATATAGGACACCAAGTCCCCTCAAGGAATGTAATCATAATGTACTATAAACATGTATTAATTAAAATATTAAATTTTATTTTAAACAGCAAATAATTTGTCAGTCTAGGTATGTCCCAATATTGCATAGCAGCCCTATTTATGAATACATTTCAGAAGATCTTTGTGTTCCCTTGACCTGTACACACTTTTGGTCTACAGATATATTTTGAAAAGAAGATTGCCTATTACTGTCTTTCCACAGCAGTGACCTCCCAACAACTAAACATCACTAATGCAGAGTTAATCCCATCAAGCCCCTTTTCCTGTGTCCTGAGCTCACTACCAGCCAAAGAAAAAGAGAAACACAAAGGGTGATGTAGTGGGTTGGTTACTGGTTTAAACACCAGATGAACTGAATCAGCATGGTGCTGAACATAGATGGCCCACCTGAGGACTGCTGCCAGCATAAAAAGGAGACCTGGAGAGGAAGAGTAGCATTGTGGGTTCTCCTAAGTGTTGTGGTTTGGAGCTGTTGGTTCTCCTGGAGGAGCTTGTCATGCTGGCTTCTCTGATATAAACTCAGCTATTATCACCAGAGGAGACCGGGACCTCGTTGCTGAGAATGGCTGCGGTTCACTTTGGGGGAGCTCTGGTCCTTGCATCGATCATCGCTTCCTGTCTCCGGAGGGGAAGATGTGCGCTGCTTAATCTCCAGGGGAAGTTTGTCACACTGGTTTCCTGATACGTACTCCGCTGTTCTCATTGTCAGAGGAGCTCAGGACCTCATTGTCGCTGAGGATGGCTGTGGTACTTTTCAGGGCAGCCCTGGATCCTTATTTTGAGCGTCAGTTGGCTCCAGTACAGAACTCTTGGCCTGCTGGCACAGATCTTTCACCTCGCTGGCATAGGCTTTCTAGCTTCCACCACTGACCTCTGGGCCTTCCCACTACAGATAAGTGAAATAGACTTGCATGGGTCACTGTTGTGGGCTCCAGGTTTTCAGCTGAACTCCTGCAGGTTATTGCCGTGGGATCCAGGCCCTCGGCTGGATTTTCTAGGTCTTTAGTGTTGTGGACAGATTTCCTGTACTTTCTTCATATTTGACACCTTGGGTGACCATTATAAATAATACTATAAATTATGTGTCCTGTATGTAATTGGTCTCCTTGCAACCCCTGACTATAACAAGTGATTTACCAAAGAGCGACTGCGGAGCCTTGTCCCAGGGTGAAAGGAGTATGTCTGATGTGGCTGAAAGGGTACGGAAATAAGAGAAAGGGGACGCAGGGGACAGAGTGAGCCTGGCAGGGTGGTGACCTTTCACGCAGTTAGTTATGCTTTCCTAACCATCTGCTTCTTCGTGGATGGTGAATAGGGAAAAAAAGCACCTTTGCGGGAGAGACTAGAAAGGCCGTGGGGTGGGCAGAAGAGCTACTTCAGAGACTTAGCTTCTTCAAGGATCAAGGTTTATTTCACTACAGCTTGCAGGTCTTTTGCAATTCCCCACCCCCAAGGATCAATTGGTAAAGGCTGCCTCCCCGATTTCCAGCTGGTCCCGCTTCCTGAGGCCCACTGGAGGTTGTTGGGGATGACGCAGTGCAGGCTTTACCACTGTCACTGAAAATAGCCCCGGAGGACCGCTGCTTCTGCTGCCATTTCTTCCTCTGACCTCCAAGAGGCTGGGGTGTCCTCTTCCTCTTTGTCATGTTTCTCCAGCTTTGGGGAAAAAAGAGAATAGGTTCATGAATGGGTTCTTGGACTCTCCTTTAAATAAATGTTGGGGGAAGGGGAGGATAGTATAGAATTTGCATATTAGAGGCAGATAGGGACATATGTGTGTATTGGAATTGCCAAAATTTGGAAATTCGGTTTCATATAAGAATTCACATTTTTTAGCTTCTCTCAGAAAATCACCAGATGACACTATACTGCAGCCTTTTGTGGTGTTGAAATTAACTGCTGAGGTTGGGAGTGTTGCGACAGATCGAGGCGGGGTGGATAGGGGGCTCCTGAGGGAGCATCCCCCCACCCCCCACACCCCTACCGCTCTCTGCTTTTTTTGGTTTGGTAGGCATCCCTCTCCTTTTTGGTTTGGTAGGCACCATTCTTTTTTTGGTGTGTCTCAGACCCCGAAGACATGAGTTTGCCACCTCCCCACGGTTATTCCCGCAGGCTGGCTTGTGATTTACCTAGTATTGTCTCTGGTTTAGCCCTTCTTAGATGAGCTATGTGCAGTTTTATTCTGTGAACCAAAAATAACCCCAGAAAATTTATGATCATAATACAGTGGCTCTGAAGATTGACTGAGAAACTGCTCTTTCCATGAAAAGAGGCTTTAAGTAGTCAAATGTTAAAAACTATCACTTATGAAAACAACTCCAAAAATTAACAGTCTTAGTCAATTGAGTTACTTTGAAATCTTCCTTAAATACCAATATTTGTCTAAAAGACAACTTGTATGTTTCAGATTCACATATAGAGTGAATAGGATTTTAATTCTATAGAGATAAGTCTTCAAGGTGGCTGTTTTAGAAAAGCTAACCTCTCTCCCTTAATCTCCTATTGCAATTAAGTTTCATCCCATGAATGTGCATTTTCTTTGTGTGGCTGTAAAATGCAAAAGGCACGGGGTCCTTAGAGGATGCACTGTGCGATATTTTGGATTAAGTTAATGAAGATACACAATTTATTAGCACCGCCAATGATGGCTAACATTTATGAAGTGAAGAGCAGATTCCCTGGTTTGCATTATTTCATTTAACCTTGCAGTAGCCCCATAGGCAGATACTAATTAACCCAACTTAGCAACATGAAAACTGAGGTCTGAGGAAACTCATTCCCTTTTGAAAGACCATTCATGTAGATAGCAGTAGGTTCCCAGGGTTTCCTCAACCATTTTTGCCCTGCCTATCCTAGAGGATATGCACAAAGAATAGATAATTCCACAGACACTGTTTCACTCCACCACCTGTATTCACCCGAAAGTCAGCTTGATCCCTGAAAAATAATCATGTCAATTCAACAAAAAGGCTACCATCTAACAGAGTGGAGTTTGTTATCTCAGGCCCCAAACAGCCTAAATCTATCCCAGAGACCCCACCCTGGCAACCTGCAGCAGAGAAGTCGCCCTGTTTATTTCAGAGCAAACTTGGGGCAGAAGGCAAAACAGTGAGGGAACAATAGACTGGCTCTCCAACCGAGCTATATTTTTCACACTGAGTAAGCTGGAGCCCAAATGAGTTCATTAGCATAAAACTGTGCCACAAATATGTT
This sequence comes from Dasyprocta punctata, assembly GCA_004363535.1. Taxonomy (NCBI): domain Eukaryota; kingdom Metazoa; phylum Chordata; class Mammalia; order Rodentia; family Dasyproctidae; genus Dasyprocta; species Dasyprocta punctata. The sequence continues at coordinate 27,300 of RJWM01006016.1, forward strand.
TATGAGGGTCATGGATCTTCCTTTCAGAATGTGGCTGCCAGCACACTGGTTTTACATTTGGCCACACAGATTTAATTCTCTTTAGTGGAAGAAAACCACATTAAGAAGTCATTTCCTTCCTTGCAGAGGCAGATATGACGCAGTTGCTACAGGCAAGTCAGGCAGGATTACTATTCTACTCAAGAACTAATTTTCATTTTGATACTACCTTTAGGTCTGTTATAAATCCATCTTGTAATAGTTCAATGGAATGACAGAGAACAATGCAAAGCCTGGGAAATATGGCCTAGCCACTTGTGGTACTGCCATCAGAAGACACAGAAATCAAGCATTAAGTGGCCTCATCAACACAGATCATACCAGATGAATCCAGATAATTCAGAGTCTGGGGACATTAATGCCTTCCTGATATGAGGCAACCGTCTGTGATTGTCATATGCCTTACAGATGGCAACACTGGGCCAACACTTACAAGTTGTTTATGGGGGCTGGGAAACAAAAACTAATCGTATTTGCTAAACCATTGTACATGGTCTTTAAAACATAGAGACTTCCCTCCTAAAAGCACCAGACAGAAGCATCTTTAATTTAGAACAGCTCAACCCTGGATACCTATTGAAATCATCTGAGAAACTTAAATATAAATATATATATATATATAAAACTCACCCCAGGGATTCTGATTTAATGGGCTTGGGCTTAAAAAATACTTCTCAAGTAGTTCCAAGGTGCACTCATCATTGAGAAGCACTGCACTGGGAAAAGTATATCTGTGTGCACAGCTGTATGCCCCCACCAAACAAAGTCATTACCCTGTACCCACGGGAGCTAGGTGCCAGAACCTCCCCACTGGATACCAAAATCTGCTAATGTTCATGTCCCTTATATAAAATGTTCTTTGGTATGTGTAGAGAACCCCCACACATTCTCTGGTGTACTTTAAATCATCTCTAGATTACTCACGAGAACTGATAAGAGTATAAATACCATGACAATAGTTGTACTGTATTGTTTAGGGGAAAAGGACAAGGGAAAAACATGGACATGCTCAGTATAGGTACAATTCTCCCCCTGGATATTTTCTATGCATGGTTGATTGAATCCACCAATGTGGAACCCATGGATATGGAAGACCCATTATAAAGCATTTGTCCTTAAGTCTACTGTTTGTGACCCCTTTACTTGTATCAAACCTGCCTTTTGGAAACTGCTGTATAACTGCCTTTCTTCTGTTTACCATAGGTCAAAGGGATGTCTGGGTCACAAGGCTTGTCTCAGCAGCAAGAAGATGCCGAGCCAGTTCAGGAGACTTTGGATCAGCCTGCAGTCTCTGCAGGAACAAGGAAGCTGGGGGAGACCTTGACAGACAAGACTTGTGTCCTGGAAGAGCTACCCAGGTGACTAGGAAATTAAGCATGTTACAGTTTGGAATAAAGTTTCATTTCTCACAGGCACCCTGAGAGCCTGTCAGCTATATAGCCCAGTGCCTGCAGCCTAGAGAAAAGTCTACTGATCTTAAACAGTAGCTATCCAAAGGGCATCACCTGGCTGGGATAAGCTATGACCAAAGAGTTGGATTCTTACTAGAACCATCCAGAGTACTTCAACCTGCTGGGAGGGAAAGGTGGCGATTACTTGCTATGGATCAGTTATTTTATATTTCTGCAGTGCCAACTCTGGCATTGAAAAAGACAGTGACCTTTAGTGTTATAGAGGGCACCCACATAGGAAGAATAGATAGCAAATGGTTGGTGCTATAGTGTGGTTGGTCAGATGGCCCCCACTAAAACCTCATGTAATCATGGATGCAGCTGAATCTAGTGTTTGTGATTGGTTTGTTGTCTAGCGTGGGGATTGGTGTTATGAGTGCTGCACCCACCCAGGGGTGGAGCCGACACACAGTGTAAGGGCAGGAAGAAAGCGTATCCTCTCTCTCTCTCTCTTGCTGGTTCTCCTTGCTGTTGCTGTGGCCATAAATGGCTGCCCCACCACGCCACGCTGCCTTGAAGCCAACTGTGTATGGACTGAAACCCCCAAGAACTGTAAAAAATAAACTTTTTCTTCCCTAATTCTGGGCATCAGGTATTCTGTCTTAGTAATGAGAGAAAAGTAACTAAGATAGCTGGTTTTATTAAAATGGGGTTGGAAATGAGATGGGTACGGGGCAGAGTTCATCTAGCTGGAAAGGCTTTGGGAAACTGCCTTGGCTTCACCAGGAAGCAGTGTTCTAATGCCGAGCGCTAGGATAGGGAGTTAGCTGAGGAGTATCAGGTGAGGGCTCTCCATGAAGATGAGGTGCTGTCCACACTTTAAAAATGAGAAGAGCAAATTCCTTAACTTCCTTGTGGCTTGATTGCCCTCTCTGTAAAACAAAAGCTGTAACACTAGTGAGTGGTGATGTTCCTGACATAATCAAGTGGTGCTTAGAGTTAGAGGTTGCTGGTTACCAACCACTGTCACTACCCCATTGGTACAGGCCAGACACACCATTCCTATGCCCGCATCCACTGACTACCCACTGGACTTGTTTCCAGGAGTGGAAGTGCTTATACTATCTTCATGGGTCCCTAGCAATCTTTAGAGCCTTACTACCCTGTAAAAGGATTAAAAGTAACGATGACAATTCAGTTACAGCAATGAATTCTAATGAAACATCCAAGTCTGAGGAGGAAATTTCACTCCTTGTCTCTAAAATGACTCTCAATGATCCCTAGCTCTCAAGGTTGTTTTAAGGAGTTGGATATTAATAGAGGCTTCTCAGAGGTAGAAGTTACAGTCCTAGAGCAAGATCAAGCAGTGAAGGTCAAGGGTACAATTATCCTGGAGGCATGATTGCCAGACTTGGCAAATAAAAATACTAAGACACTAAGTTAATTTTTCTTAGTATATCCCGCACATCATTTTGACCATGCTCACACTAAAACATAATTTGTTGTTTATCTGATATTCAAATTTAACTAGGCTTCCTGTATTTTATCTTGCTGTTCAACCTGGGTCACCTGAGGATGATCTCAAGGAAATACTGGGCTTGCATTTGCTTAGTGGGTGGTTCCCAAGCCTGCCTAACTGGTAAAAGCAGAAAAATCAGAGGAAACTGTCCAAAGAGAGAGCAAGTTAAAGGCTAGCACTTTGGGCCCTCTAGAGATTGTTATTATTGTACAGAATCCAATGAAAATCACCTGCACTATTTTAATTCCATAATACATCTCTTCCAAGATGGATACTTTTTCACATTTGAGTATCTCTGAAATCTACACATGTCCTCTGACCAATAGTTTGCCACAGTTTGATTGGCTTTTCTTTCTTAGTAGTACATGAAATAACAGCAGTTCTTCCGACTGACTGTGTTTGGTATTCAATGTACTGTAGTGCTGCCTCTGCTCTCCCTGGATTGTCACACAAGTTAATGTGACTCAGCTCACTGTGAAAACACTCAGCACCAAGGCTGACACAAGACATGCTCCCCTCTTCCTGATGTAATAGCAAGCGGAAAAGCTGTTCTCAGAGGCACTCTGTTCTTTGAACAAAAGGGGACAACAAAGTGACAAAGTTTGCAAAAACTTGAACCAAAGTCTTTATCCACATTCAACAGTCTGAAGTCTGTAATATCCCTGGCAAGTGAATTCCATTTCTACACAGCGTTGAAAATAAACTTTTCAGAAAGGGTACCCACAGTCATCCCACTTCATCTGCTTGAAGTGACTTTCGGGGAAGGTAGTGTTAACAGGATTCCTGATTGAAGTACTGTATGTGTCAGTTTTGACACTTGGTTCCCTCCGGTGCCTTGAGCATATTATTGCAAGGTGCATGGGGTAATGATTAATTCCTTCAAGCTGCCTTGGCTATTGATGTTTTTATAGCCCTGTAATGGAATCCAGTAGGTGAATGATTCACAATAATTTAAATGATTTTCAGAATTTGAAACTAACCTGTAGTAAATGCCAAACTGCCTTCAAAAAGGAGGAAAACCAATTGGATGCTCCTCTTGAAAGTGGATGAATATAAACTTGGGTGTTATGAAATAATATATTACTGTTATCAATTTTATAAGACTATACAGAGAATAGAATTTAAAGAAACTGCTTTTGTGGGTTCATGGTTTTATTTACATAGGAATTTGTATAAATAATTTCTCAGAAGGAAAATAATTATATTGAATAGAGAAGTAAATCTTTCTTTCAAAGTAGGCATTGAACCCAGAACCTCTTACATGCTAGGACAGGGCTTTATCCCTGAGATCTTCCCCAAGCTGTTTAATAATTTTGTTTGGGGTGGTCTCACTATGTTGCTTGGCTGAGTTCAAACTTGTGATCTTCCTGCTCTGGCTCCTGAGTAGCCCAGCTAAGTCATTACGTTTTACAGGTGTGATTCTCTGTTACTCTGCTTTCCAAACAGCTAACAAACATTGGCTCAGCACATGATGTATCCTAGGCTCTGTTCCAGGTCTTAGGAAAGATATTTTGATAAATACGCCAAAAATCTTTGCCTTCTGGGTTTTACCCCTCAAAAAAGGCAGAAAAACTCATACATCCATAATTTATGTGAGCCAGGCTGGCAAAAGTATTGGTTTGAAGTTCCATCAAAGTGTTAGAATATCTCAGCGAGTGGGAATAGTTCTTGCTACATGAGAGTCTGAGATTGACTTTTAAAGATCAGGAATTTGGACGGGGCTTAAAAGATAGTGGGAGGGTTTTAAAGAAAGAGTTGTTTCAGGCAGGGGAACAGCTTCTGCAGACATACTAGGTCCCAGCCAGTTCTCCCAAAGCTTGTGCTCAGGGCCAGCTCCTCCAGGGACCTGCAGGCCACAGTGGGCTGTGCAGCCACGACCCATGTGTCAGGGTGTCACAACAGCTGAAGCTGAGTTGCCGTTCTGGGACCTGACCATTCTATCATTTAAGATGGGACACAAACCCCAGTGGCCCAGAACACGGTCTCTAGTACTACAAACACAACGATACAAACAGCTTGCAATCCTCTTGAGAGAAAGTTACTCCCTTCTCACTTGTCTCTCAGGCCTTCCCACTGACCAAGAAGAAAGTCTCAGTGGGTGACAGTTTATCCTTATCAGGGCACCGACCTGACTTCTAACAGACACAGTAAGTCATCCAGAAGCTAGCTAGACCTGCAATATGATTGCTCTGCTTAGATTATATTTATCTTATGGCAAACCATCTCAGGTCTCCCTTAAAGGAAATTTATTAAGTTTAATATACAGCTGTGGGACACACAGTGTTAAGCATGGCATTAGCGACTTGGGAAACGGCTCACGTAAGAATGGACATGGGGGTGGCAGAAAGTGGCTGCACCTGCGGGCTGGAGCAAGGGCCTCCCAGCACTTAAGAACAGCTGCTCTGCTGGGGACTTTGGCATATTTTTTAATCAATGTTTGGGAATCAAAATAGCTTCATATTATAAGAACTCTGAGGCAAAACCAAATACAATGATTTGCAGGGATGATAGGGAGGGTAGGGCAGGTTTTAACGGACAGCCTTCCGGCAGGGGTGACGTTTAAATTGAGGTGTGAATAAGGAGAAGGGGTCAGTAGAAAGCGGAGGGGGGAAGGATCTCCAGCAGAAGGGAGGGGCAGGCGCAGAGCCCAGGGCACAAGGAAGCCTGGTGTGCAAAGAACCGGCTGGAAGGGCGAGAGAAGTGGGGGCTCCTTGCGGCTTATGGGTATGCCTGAAAAGCCTGGATTTTAGTCTTGGTGCACTGAGAACATGTTAGTTCAAAGCATGATGTAAAAGGATCAGAGTAACTTCATAAAGAAGTACAGGGATGGAGAACAAATTAGTGGGAGACAAATTACTGCTGCAGTCAGACAGGACATCATGGGTGCTGGGCGATGTGGACAAAAGTGGGGCTCAGTTGCCTCATCAACTAGTGTGACTGTGACCGAGGCAGCTTCATCCCTCCATGTAGAGGGTCTCCTTCTCAGGCAGCGGCTTCCGGCACTTTCTGTGAGTGCCAGACACCCCGGCCTCCTGGCTCCCTCCCATCTGCCCCCAGCCCTTGTGAATCTGCACCTGCCCCAGATCTGCTCTACCTCCCCCGCATCTCACTTCCCAGCATCCCCGAGCAGCCTTCCCGGACTGGTCACACTGGCGTGAGACATGTCCCACGACTGGCGCTGTTTCCTCACTCTCTCACACACGAGCGCCTCCTGCCTCCTCTCAGGACACGTGCCCCACCAGACATGGCCCCTCTTTCCCACGTGCCCCCTGGAGCTGTCTAGGTGCTTTCCACTCTGGATTTTCTTGGCAGCCTCATCAATCACCCCTTGCTCTACCTGAGGCAGAAAATGGTCTTTCTCCCAACCTCCAGCTGTCATTTTTCCTCTGTTAGAACTCTTGGGTTCTTCAAATATTTCTTTCTACAAAAATAGGTTCATTGCCACCTTTCTTATACTCTGGGTGACAGTTCATGTGAGCAGGAGCCTTCAGCTAAACACTAGACCTCTGTATTCAGACACATTACCTCTGAGTCTCTCTTTACTGTGAAAATTTCAAAGTCCAACAATTTGCCCATCTATAGAAGGAAATTCAGGAAATTACAGAATATCCATCACTTGATTAGTTGCCAAAGCTTTGACTTACGCATAACTTGCTTGAATAATAGCAAGATTTTTTTTTAAATTTCTGCCTGTGGGGCGAAAATGCTGAAATAAGCTCTTATATTAATTAGTGACATCCCATTTCCAAGGAGTACAGAGTGTTGATGTTTGAGAATTTGTAACCCCCAAAAGTATTTATCAACAAGAAAATCATAGCACTGGAAAATAAATATGCCAAACCACTGTACTATAACAGAACCCAATTGCTTATCCAGTTATACATTAAAGTATCACATTGTCAAACTGATTGTCAAAGCAGACACTGAGACTGCCAGTATCACAGTTTAGACCAGACATGACTCAACTAACTGTGAATTATCTTGGTGCATCCCACGAGCCCTATGAAACCTGCGTATATCGAGGTGGGCGTTTCAGGTTTGCAGGGGCACAGGCCCGTCTGCCTTCAAAAAATCTACTCAAATTGATTGGACATCAAAGTTTGCAGTTTTTCATGGAAAGCTTGTTGGAAGCATCTCAGCAAAGAACAACTATGGACCCGGGTCTTGAACAGAGTTGATTTTAATTCAAACATCAAAGGAGTTATGTTATGGTTTGTGTCTTGATGTCCCCCAAAGCCTCATGCAGTCGTGGGGGGCAGGCTTCTAGAGTTTGTGATTGATTCATGGTGGGGGGGTGTGAGTGCCTCACCCACCCGGGGCCGGTAGCCTGCACACAACATAAGGGAGGGAAAAGAGCCTTAATCTCCTGCTCCTCCCTTTTTGCTCTGCTGCTTTTGCTGTTTTCCAGCTGCTGGGAACTGATACTCCTCTGCTACTCCACCCTGCCTTGGAGTCAGCCATTCATGAACTGAAGCCTCCATAAACTGTGAGCTAAAGAAACCTTTCCTTCCTTAATTTTGAGCATCAGGTATTTTGTCTTAGCAATGAGAGAAAAGTAACCAAGACAAGTTACTTCCTGTCAGGGAAGAAATCAGTGAAGTTAACTACACATGTGGATGTGAGAAAAAGAACCACAGGACCTTGGGGACCTGCTACACTGCCTCCTGCTGGTGACATTTAGAACTTTCTTATAGTAGGCCATCAAGACAGTTGAGGATTGGGACCCCTCAGCTGAGCTGTGAGGGCTCATATGGGATACACTACATCTAAGCATTATCCTTAGGACACCCCATTGCAAACATTTCCTGTTCAGCTTTCTATAGTGAACCTCACGTCTGTATGGGTTATGACTGATTTCCAAACAGCTAGGCATGGCATTTCAGATTAAAAAATCCCATACAGTAGTCCCAGCCTGACTACTAACTTGGCTTTACTAGAGAAAGCAATTGTACTCAACACTTTTGTACTCTTCAAGTAATAAAATGTCTTCAACAATACCTAATTTAGTAAAGTAAAAAAAAATTCTCCTGCCTGGCTCCCATATTTACAGTAGAAATGACAAAACCAGAGTAACACCCATCTTTGTATTTTCGTTGCTTGCCATGTCTGACACCAGGAAGTTTTCAGAAAGCATTTAACAGTGGGAAGCCAAACCCACTGCTATGCAAATTCAACATTCCCATTTTTTAGGTGTGACACCCAAGTTTCCTAGGAACTTAAATCACCTAAGCAATACCTCATGGAGTATTTGGAGAAGTATTTGTTTCTATTAAACATAATAGTACCTAGTCAACTAGCTCCTGGTACATCCCTGGATTTACCCTCTAAATGTGTGGAAACTTTCCTGCATATGTTTGAAAAGATAGGTAATAGCACTGCACTGGAAGCTAAAGAAAAGTTGCAGAGAGGGACCAATCCCGAGGTGGAATCATAGCTCAGCTGGGACACCTCCTTCGATCTCAGAGCAGTCTCAGTAAACAGTCACTGGTCTCCGGCCCCTCATCCTGGGCTCCCCCATGTCTGAGCCCTTCTGGTTTTCCGATGGGTAGGAAATTGGTGAAGCACTAGGTGTTAAAGATTGCTACCAGCTGATTTCCACAGGCCTCCTGTTTCTAAATCATGCTCACTGAGAAATGAAATGAAACCCCTTCCAGAAGCAAGGTTTGTGATGTAGCAAACTTCGGTGAAGGAAGCTTATATTCAAAAAGCAATTTCCTTGGCCACTCACATTCTGTAAAGCTTTTCTCTCTTGTGTTTCAAATATTGGTGTTTGGGCAAGAGTGTTCCCCTTTAATCCTGGAGTGATGCCAACCTGTGATACCCAGAAGGAGAAATGGAAAAAGCCATAGGACCAATTTCTGCTTTTCTTTGAATCTCCTGAACATTTTGTTTCATATTTGCTCCTGCTCCATATGGCTTAGGCTTTCAAAGGCGCCTTGCAGAGGCTGTGGAAGTATACTTCAAGCAAGATGCCCCCCCCCACCAAGGGTATAATAGTGTAGTGTCTAATGTCTGCACTGCAAGAAGCTAAGCAAACACACAACCAAGAAAGGGAGACAAATACGTGGCACACAGCTAACAAAGCACTAAGAGGAACACAGCCACGGAGTCCTCCTTAACACACATTCCGGGCAGCAGGAGCCGGATTCTTAAGACAAAACCACCTGGAAAAGCTGGCCACTGTGGGCGTTTTGCACTGGTTACTCACAAATGGTGCTAAGCCTGCCGTATGCTGGCACACTGCGTGTCACAGTGCAGTGATGAGCAGGATGGACAACACGCAGTGGCCTTGAGAGGCTTGTATTCTAGGAGAGAAGGGAGGCAACTAGCACACACCACTGTCGCTTGTCCCGTTTGAGGGGGATTGATTCCAGGACACTGTCCATCACCACGGAATATCAAAATGCAAGGAAACACGAGTCCTTCTATAAGATGGCATGGTGTTTGTATAGAACATATGCACATCCTCCTGCCCACTTTAAATCAATGCTAATTATTTATAATATCTAATACAGTGTCAGTACTATGGAAATAGTTGTTAACTGTGCTGTTTAGGAAACAATAAGTCTAACAAAACAATCTATACATGTTCAGTACCTACATAAGTTTTTGTCTGAAACTTTTGATCCGTGGTTAATTGAATCCATGGATATGGAATTTACCAATACTTACAAGGTCAACTGTAATCAAATATATTGCTACTGTAACAAAGAATAAGTGAGGGAGTTCCATTAGACAGTGTGGTCTGGTGAGGCTTCCTGGAGGAAGTGATCACTAAGCTGAGAAGGATCAGCAAGTGCCAAAGTTCTGAGGAAGGAAAGACGTATGGCATGGTCTCTACCCTGGCCTAAAGCAAGAGATGGAAGCAGATTGAGGAAGTTCTTAAAGAGAGGGTGCAAGACGCAGTGGAGAAGTGGGCGAATCTCTCCCTTTGGAGCAGAAGAGGCACACGTGCTGGGAGAGAAGAGGCACTGGATGACTCACCCAGTTCCACCACGCTTACGGAGCACTTCCCCTGTGCTAGGCTTACCAGGGTTTTCATCGGGTGAGGATGTGGTGAAGCCTCTAGACCAGTGAGCTGACGGTGAGAACAGCTGGACCCCTCATCGCCCTGAGAATGGGCAGTGTCACGGCATGGCTGGATACTTGTCTACCGGGCTTCTGGTTCAGTTTAACATCTGACCCTGCTATAGGAAACTCTGCGCAGGAAAGTAGGTGAACAGTGAGCTGTTTACACCAGGGTGAGCACCGCAGAGAGGGAGGATGCCGCTGACCCGGAGGGTATCTCCCTGCGTGCTCCCTGCACACTGGGCTGAACCAAAACTGCTGTGCTAGCACCACATGGGCAGGGCCTGGTACCGGGACCTATGCATTGGAAAGTGAAGAATGAACAATAGAAAGTCTGTATTTTAAGGGTATCCAACAGTCCACTGGACTGAAGATGTGTCTTTCTTTGTACAGTAACATCATTTTGCCTCTGGTTATGGCACTGGCCCCTCTGAAGCTGTTTCTTAAGCATTGGAAATGACATAGCTCCTGCTACCCACAAATCCATTAATTTCTCATGAAGCTATTCCACTGTCCTCCCAAGAACCTGGCCCATGTGAGTGACCTGCACAAACAAATTAGGGGCCAACTTTTCCCAAATGCCTCTCTCTGTTTCACTTCAAAACCTTCTTTAACGAAGACATAAAGCCTTGAATGAGGCTGAATACTAAGCTTGCCATGCATGATAACAGATCTTTGTCACAGAGGATTTCAAATGCTATTTTCCACCAGAATACTTGAGAGAGAGATTTGCTTATTATAGGTCTAACTATTCATTTTATATATCCTGTAATTGTCACAAATCCAGAAATCAATGTAAGCAACAGAGATGTAAGATACACACACGCACACACACACATTTACCACTGTGAAAAATTAGAAGGCTATGCGGTACTCCAGGGTTGTGACTTGCTTTGAAGCATCAGGCTAGAAGAGAGACACTCTCAACTTCCCCAGCTTCCTACTGTGCACCTCACCTCCCAAACATTTCTCACTGACATACTCAAGCGGACACAAGAAAGAGCAGACCCTGGGAGACACAGATATAGATATACAAAAGTAAATATAGTTTTATTTCAAAAAATTAATATCTTTAATATTTCCATTAAAGTTGAAAATATTGGTGAGAGTTAACTTCATGAATGAAAAACTCAAATCTTTTAAGAGTCCTAGTCTTTTAATGAATCTCATCTTAGTCCTTGGCTGGTTTTTAAAGGACAAAATGTAAAAATGCTTTGAAATAACGTCTTATAATTTCAGGTTTCTACTTAGAGTTCGAGAGAAAAATATCCGAAAAATGTTTGCTCCTAGATTCAATGTTTGAAACAAATCTTTAGAGCTTTGTGGTCCAGAGAGTCATGTGATATCTGAATTTCTGTGGCCTGACTGCTTCCAAGGATGTTTAGGCAATGGCTTGAATGCTGCAAGTACAAGGATCTTATCCCCCTTGAGACAGTCTGATTCATCTCATTGGCGATCACCACCCTCTGGTCTAAATCCAAATCTCCTCTACCTTCTACCCATGAGTCTCAGCTCCAGCTAAGAGCTGAGACACACACAACACAAGGCTATCATGAGAAAAACGTCATTGCATTGGCTGACGCATTTGAGCTCCACTCAAAAGCAGCCACACTGTGCTCTGGAGAAGACCTGGACCCTCAGGACTGCTCTGGCAATCAGGTCAGGAGCCCCCACTTTGGAAAACAGTTTGGCGTTGCCTCCTAAAGCTGACATTCACAACACTGTGTGATCCAGCACTAGTCCTCCTAGGTATACATCCAAGAGAACGTCACCTACATGTATAAGAAAACTTAGATGAGAATGTCCAAATTGGCTCTGCTTAAGCAACAAGAGGTCAGAAATTACTAACATCTCTTCAGAGTAGACAAAAAATCTGTGATGTATTCACATAATAGAGTATTTCACAGGGAATTAAAAAAATATTTGATCATGATTGAATAGTCCATACAGACAAGTCATAATAATTTATCACTGAGGAAAAATATTTTCCCAAAGACAACATGTACCATACTGCATTTTTATAAAGTTAAAGAACAAACTAAAAAATATATGTATTTTAGGAATACACAAAGATGCCTAAAACATATTTTTAAAAAAAGCAAAGCAAAGTAAAACAATGGTAATGAGAGGATTCAGGATGCTTGATAACTAAGTGTGGGGGAGGCAGGGTTGTTATTTAGGGATATAATTTTATTTGGTGGGGGATGTTACCGTATTCATAACTTTTATTTTAGGTGATTGATTTTCAGGCACTATTTAGTTGGTAAACCTAGTCAAATAACTAAAGAAAAGCAGGGTATGAAAGAAAACATAAACAGCCTTCCTCTGTGTGTAACATTACGATGCAGAACATTGCAACTTTTCTTATAATGGGAATAAACTTCCCATTACAAGAACCTTCACAAGAATCACAACACGGTAGAATTTGCCATATAAAAGTGCTGAAGTTATTAATTAGGTTCCAGATGTTTGAAAGTGATATAACCTTTCATTGAACCCCTCCCTATCTATTTTTGGATGCCATTCTTAATTAAAATTGCTCTACCTGGACATTTTTATGTCCATGAGATAGTCATCCAGACATTCTCTTCTCCATAAATTTACTCTTACGTCTTATTTCCAAAGCAAAGTAATGCTCACACAAATTTTAACAAATATGTCGGCAGTAGTAGTATAAACTTCATGTTTCTACATTTCCTAATCGCTTTTAGTTCTTTTGTTTATGCTGACTCCCACACCAAGACTGTGTTTTGAGAATTTTGCAACTCTATCCTGTTTCTGCTGCTTACCAATGGGAAAACACATGGTACACTGATTGCTATTGCATAGAAAATGTGAATAAGATACTGAAAAAAGTAATTAATTTCCAGGCTATTTTGTTCCTTTCCCTTTTTAATTTTTGATTTTGGCAGTAACTGACTCTAGTTCACCAACATTATACCGAAGTGTACTAGTTAGTTTATTAGTCCAAAATCTGCAAGTGTTCTTAATTGGTTATCAGATTGTGTCTACTACATGCCAAAATTTAAAAAAATTTAAATCAGGCAAACCAATGTTTTTGTATCAGAGAGGCAAAACGACCCACTGATGGACTGTTCTTCCACTCTGCAAATGACTGTTTGGGATTTGGGCAGAGAGACAATTCATGTACTTATAAGAGAGGTCAGATTCAAGACTCGGCACTTCAGCCAAAAGGCAGTTAAATCACAAGGAACAAATACTGCTCTGTGAAAGTGGCCTGCTCTCCCTGGCTGAGGGAGAGATGTACTCTGTCCCGTGCTGGGTACTTTTCTGTTCTAGGAAAGCAGGCATCGCAGAATGGGAACCCCAAAACTATGACAGTGTAATAACATTGCTATTGCATTACTGTTGTTACTAATGAAGCTCTAAGGAGTGACTGCTTTCTGCTCGGCTCTGTGCTAAATGCCAGGCACAAACTGTTGGTACAAAAATGATCTCATTTCACCCTCGTAAAAGTATCTACCCCATGGTTCTGTTTTCCCCATTTCAGGTGAGGACATTAGGGTTCAAAGTAGTGATCATAAATTATAGCTAAGGAGTGGCTGGGGCTCCAGGGCCCTTCTCCCATATCCCCCTCCATCCTTTACCAAGACCTAACATTTGCTAAACAGCAGACAGTAATGTGAGGCAGCTGAATTAAACACTTTTCATTTACAGTTTTGTTTGATCCGCTTTGTGATCTCTTTGCGGAGACACAATGTTGTTATCTCCACTATACAAAGAAGGAAACAAAGACTTGGGGGACTCAGTGAATTGCATGAATCCTTAGCAATTTGGTATTAAATGCATCAATATGTTTTTCTACTAAAAAGGACCCTCAATTGCATAGATGGGGTAACCTGCATCTAGTTTCTGAACTGGAGACTCAAAACTGAAGAAGCATATATTGGGAGCTGTCTCATGTAAAAGGCAGAATTGAATTCTAGGTAATATCCCAGGGCAGTTTCAATTGAGTCTTCCAATCCTTGACATTTAATGCTCTGGTCCTTCATTATTGGTACTTGACATGCTTTTTAGACACAATAGACTCTGGCTTTCCATTTCATCCTCATCTCTCAATGCTTTGTGTTCTCTCTTTCCATTTCAGGTAGGTTGGAGCTATTCTTTAAACAGCCTGCCTTATTTCTCATGCCACCAGATCTTTGCACACAATATTCTCTTCCACAGAACACATTTCCCCTGATCTTCCAGGTGCCTAGGTGGTCCTCCTTTTGGGCTGATTTGAGGAAATCTATTATAAGTACCTTCTAATTGATCTATCATCTTCACTACACTAAAGTTTCCTCAAGGTTCTTGTTAAATACTTTTGGTCTAAATGAACCAACATAACAAATATTTGAAAGGATGACACAGTTCTACCAATCCTCAGTCATCCAATAAGGGTTTGATTATGTTCTGTAAACCATATGTTCTAATACTAAAGCAAGAACAGAAACACACATTGTAATAAAGCACAAAGTTAGATTGCTTTGTGTCCCTTATCTATCTCAAAATGTAACTTCATTTAACCAAACTCTTAGGGCACAATAATATTATACTCTGCATAGAAAGCCAAATCCTGAGGGCCTGTAATCTTTGCCCCAGGTCCGCAATAAGCAATATTCTTCCCTTCTAGGATAGCTACAGAGAAAAACACATGGCAAGCAGAAGGGCAAATGAAAGCAGTGCATGTGCTCAGAGGTTGGCATTCTACCCTTACTTTTGCTTCCTAGTTAATGACAATTTCATTGTTTCAGAGGCAGGGAAATCACAAGGAAGATGGCCTCAGGATGTTCCAGGACTAATCACTGTTTGAGGAAGAAACTTGAGATAAAACAGAAACAATTGGTGGGAGTACCACACCGTGACCTCCCGTACGTTTCATTTGGCCAGTCTGCTATGAGGACCTGTGGGCTGTCCTGCTCTAAGCCGGCCTCACAGTGCCACCTGACACCTTCCATTGGCTAAGGTGGGCACCGCTCCCCTGCCCTATAGAAGACTTGGCACGGCACCCGCGGGCTCCTACACCATCCCTTCCCCTTGTGTGTACTTTTTTGCTTGGCTTCTTGATGAGGTCTGCTCACAGACTATTTTGAATGGAGTTTCTTTTGCCTCTACACACTGTGTATTACATTTTTAATCAGTATATATAATTACTTACCACAAGCTGCCAGGCCAGCTTTTCTAAGCATTAGTCTAATTAACTTAAGCTTGATAATTATGTTTCAGATACCATAGCAGTACACATGGAAGCTGCAGATTTTGCTGCCAGCTTATTTGATTCCAATAACATGTTTTCTCAGACAGTGGGTTAATTTTGATTTTTTTTTTTTTACAAAAAATGGGCATTAGATGATTAACTTAGTTGAAAAAATTGTCCTTCAGATAAAATCGTTGTGCTATTTAAAACAGCTTCTCAAATGATTAACATATATTGGAATGAAATAGTAGGTTTTGTGTATTTTTACATATACAAATCTGTTTTGACTAATATGTGTTCAAACTGAGGAAAAATTAAAGTATAAAGACTTCTGCTATTCAAATGGTAACTTCCATGGTCTTTGCTTTGCCTTTTTCATTTCCTTTTGAATTGCTGAAAAATGAGAGAAAATAATAAGAAGAGCATCACAAAAAACCTCTAAAATTTGAGAGAAAGGTCACATCCTAGTTTAATTAAGGCATGATAAATTCCTACTCTAATAATAACTAATTTACCTGGGGCTCATTATGTGACAGACACTGTGGTAAGTCCTTTTTGTAAATTATTTCAGATGATCATCTTAACCCTATGTTACAGGCACAAGCTATGAGTTGAATTCTATCCTCACAAAAAATATGTTGAAGCCCTAACCCCCAGAACCAAGCGGAACCTTGTTTGGAAATGAGGTCTTCACACAGTAATCTAGTTAAAACATGAGCTAGAGAGGGAGCACTAATCCAATATGGCTGGTGTCCTTATACCAAAAGACAGCTCTGCGTACTGAGAGAACATTATGTGGAGGTGAAGGCAGAGACTAGGAGGATAGGTCTACACAACAAGGAATGGCGAAGACTGATAGCACACCACCAGCACTTAGGTGAGACATGTTGGATAAACTCCTCACGGCCCTCTAAAGGAACCAGTGTTCAGACACTTGATATCTGGAGACTGCCAGCCTCCGGAAGTGTCAGACAATAAAGTTCCCTTGTTGAAGCCATGCAGGTTGCAGTTTTGTTACAGCAGTCCTACCAAACTAATACAATGTGCTTACCCACACCCCATTTCCCAGATGTCATAACGCAGAAAACCTAAGTGACATTTCCAAGGCTACACTGCCTCATGTGACAGGATTAGAGTCCACAACTAGGTCTCTGTAATTCCCAAGCTCACGCCTCTGACCTCACTCACACTTCTGCCGCATGCTTCTACCCAAGAAGACAGAGAAAACCAACACAACAAATCCCAGAAACAGCTGAAATTTGTGATAATTTTCATGCATCTAAATCAAGAATCAGACTCAGGTGCAATCCTTTTCCATGTCTGGATGTAACTCCTTTGATTTAAAATAGAAAATGATTGCTGGAAATACCTGCTCCCTACATCTTAGCGCAGCACACACAATTTACTTTCTCTGAGGGTGAAGGTGGCATTGTTACTTTGTTCTCTTCCCACCTCTAACATAAAAGACACATGGACCAAAACATCACTTGCTAATTAAGAAAGCCATGAGGGGAAACCACAAATAACAGAGCATAACTGCATGAATAGAGGTGCAGAAGAAAGAACAAGTGGGCTTACCCAAAATGTCCTAACAGATGGAAAAGACAGCAGGCAAAGAAGCCTGCTTCACAAAGGCCATAGGTGTGGGATGAGAATAAGTCTTGAGAAGAAACAAAATCTTTATCTTGGAGGAAATGCACGGGAATAAGAAACAAAACAAAACTAATCAGCACAAAATGACCTAATTCTCCAGGAACATCTGAATAAACCCAGTGGAGACCCTGATACCATGTAAGGAAGGAAACCTCACATTCCTGGTAGTCTGTTATGACTGGGGTGTGTATTATAGTAAAACCATTCAACTTTCCCAAGGATCTTGGGAAGCAGAAGCTATTACCTTGACAACTTACTGATGAGGAAATGGAGTTCTACACAGTGAAATAATTAAAAGTCAACTGTCTCCTTGGCCCAGCAAGTTACTGGGAATGTCTACACAGAAAAGCAACACAGGACTCAGCCCTACGGAAATGAAGGGGAATCTTAAGGAGAATTGCTATCCTCTCTCAGACCAGCAGTGTCTACATGTCTGTGGATATGTGTGCAAATTCACATGCAAAACATAGGCTGGTGATTATTGAGATTTTTCACAAATTATCTCAAAATTTCTCTAGAACAGGGGTTCTTACCAAACTTGAGAATCAGTTCAAAACTATGACCCATTTTCCTAAAAAATGTGTGCATCCAACCATGCATGTAATTTACATGAAACTTGTAGGAGGTCCCTGTACCCATGCAGACACACAGGTCTCACAAAGGAACCCGGCAACTTTGTGACACTACTGTAACCAATGTGTCACTGAACAGCCTTGATCAAGAAGGTTTCTCCCCTCGGTTGTGGGATTGGGTTTCCATGGAGGTCTTTCTGTCTCCATCACCGTGGAAGAGGTCTCTTGCACCTTTACGCTGATGCCACCCGAGTGTTCCCCAGGCAGGGTCAGTATACAGTGAATGTTAAGTGAATTTGGAGTCATACAACCTGGACTTGAGATCTCGTATTCCCTCTGGATTATGTTGCTTTGTTTCCTTGAATTTCAATTTTATCACCCATAGTATGAAATGAAGATCATACTGTGTCTTTTGCCATCTTTTTGGGAAGGATTTTGAGGAGGAACATACGCACTAATGCAAGTGGGAGCCATTGACTGCAGTCACTGAAAGCATTTGGTGTTTGCAGACTCTCTTAAACACCTTACATGCGTTAATCTACCTATCTTCATAACTGCATTACCAGGGTGGCATTGTTAGCGTCTTCATTTAACACAGGAGGAAGCTGAGCACAGAGAGGTCTGGGGATTGGCCCCAGTGGGCACAGGGCTGGGGTACAAACACAGGCAGCTGGGTACTCACACTGGCTTTCCTGATTACTGCATACAGGCTCTCTCTGTAGATTAGGCAATGTCAAACAAGTGACTGAAACTTTGATAGCAAGAAGGCAGAAGAACCCAGTAGGTCCTCTATGAACAATAGTGCAGATTGCGGCTTGGGGGTTCCGGAGCTGGAGCATGTCAGAGGAGCTCAGTGTTACAACCGCAGCTAGCTCGTGCCTCAAGTCACCACGTGTAGAACTTGGTGAACTCTGAGTGTGACCTGACCCTCCTGAGAAAGAGAAGCTTCGCTCTTTCCCCATCTTTCTCATTCTTCTCATGCTTGCAGCAACCAAAACTTCAAATTCAGCCTTTACAGGCACCAGCAGATATTGAAGAAGGAAGCAGCACCTCGTATAGTAAGCAGAGGGGCTTGGCCTCTTCTAAAAACTTACTTACATGAATGAACTTTGCTGACCAAAATGAACACATCCGAAGGCTGTTCTGCTCCTGGGTCACCTACCTGAATGATCACCTCTAATGACACCACATACCTTTTTGTTTTTTTGGTTTTTTTTTTTGCCTACTTCAGTCCCCCAAAACTTTTACGAAGCTCCCACCTGTGAAATTTTCAAAGGGTCCACAATTCAGATGCATTTGCATGGAATTCCAAACATCCCGTAAGGCTCTGCTTTTACTCCCAAGCTGTCCGACTGCAGATACTCAGGCTGGGGACACAGCAGTTCTCACACTCCATGTCACACCCGCCCAGAGCTCACAACCCTACTGCGTGCCTAAAAAATAAGGGCACATCCACAGCAGGTGTGGAAAGTGCAGCGAGGAAAGAATCCAGGTGGCACTGGAGCTGCCAGGAGGATACCTAGTCCTGCCAGGGGGCAGCAGAAGGCCTGGGAGTCCTTCACACTGATGCCAACAATGCAGGAGATCACCGAAGCTCGGTGTGGAGCACGTGCACACTGCACCCCACTGGAAGACAAGTTTTGTTCGCTGCTATTCTTCTCTTAACCAGCTCCTACCCATCCTCTGGCTCTCAGCTTGAATGTGACTCCCTCCTTCCACACGGCCTCCGGGATCCCCTACATTCCCCACTCCTCTGGTGTCATCCTTTCACGCTTCCTTCCTTCCTGCGGCACGGACTGTGGACCTGCTACTCCAAGTGCAGACCACAGGCCAACCTCCCCTGGTGGTCTGTAACAAAGGCAGAATCTTAGGCCCCACCCCAAAAAGATTCCCATGCATTTTCCAGCTCCCTGGCCCTTTACGTTAGTCACTGGTCCGCATGGCTATCGGCACTTAAAGGCTGGCTAGTTCCAGCTGAGATGTACTGTAAGTACAAAACACTCACCAGATTCGGAAGACACGCCAGAGAGGAAAGTGAGGTATCTTATAGGGAATTATGTTATACTGCTCCCCTAATGAAACAATCTTTTGGGTTAAAAAAATTATTAAATATATTAAAATCTTACATTTTGTTTTTTTTCATGGCTGCTAATCCCTAACTTACAAACAAGTTCTGTTCTGGGAAAACTTCGCAAGTGGGATTTGTTCATAAGTTGGACAAAGTGAGTCTTATACAATGTGACACAAACATACAATGTAAAACATAAAAACCCCACAGAAATACTGTAAATAAACTATTTGTGTTTCTACAGTTACCTTAAAACAGTGGTACAGTACTTCTGTGATTTGTTTGCACCTACGAATGCCCCTAACGCGAGGTTCGTTTAAACCTATGCAAGATCACCGCTCACGTGTTCTTGAAGTTGAAGCTTACTGTATACAGTTTAAAATTCTGTGCATGGACCACGTTATGTTTATACTGGACTGTCTGCTTTGGATTATGGGAAGTGCTGGTCAAAGATAATGATCAAGGATGGGCACTGACAATCTATAGCCAGAGTCTGCTCTGGCCTGGTGCTTGTCTGATAACTGAGCTGTTGCAGGAACGTACCATCCACACCCACCTGCACCTCCAAGCTAAGGCAGCAGCCTGGGTAGGTGTGACAGGAATGAATGGCCTGCAGAGCCTAAAATCCTTACCATCTGGCCCTGTCCATAAAAAGTTTGCTGATCCCTACTCAAGAGTGTTAGTTCTAGAATTAGATTTGGCTTAAAAGTCGTATCTCTACCACTTTTCACCATGGGAAGCTGGGCCTATACCTCAGTGACTGTCTCTGAAACAGGAGATAGGAGGACCCATCCCCATTTAATTTTATAAATATTAAATGAGGTGAGGTACGTGAAAGTCTTTAAAACATGCCTTTCCCATAGGAGGTTCTCAAGAAACATTAGCCACCATTACTATTCCTCCTAGCAATCACTGTACATTGTACTTCCACATTTTTGCTGTTATCTTTCTCCTATCTCTCTACCAAACTAAAAATCCTGGAAGAGCAGGGGCATTTTCAATCTGTTTCAGCTATTTAAAGAGCATGGATTCTGACCCACAGTTGAGATTCAATAAATACCTGTTGAATGAAGTCCAGAGGAAGGAAGTAATTTGCATAAGGCCATATGGTAGGTAAGTGACCCCCAAATGTGTTTTATTCAGCTCCCAAAATTCCTGAGTTGTCCTGTCACACCAAGTATGCCTAAAGGCCCGCAGCCGCCTCCTCCCCAGGAAGCTTGTTAAAACTGCCAAATGCACAACCCACTGCACACTCAGAAGCTGAAGCGCTTTCTTTTATGATCCTAAAAAGGAAGACAAACTATTTGCTCCTAGTATTATAAGCCAATTAAAACTCTCCCCACACTTGCTCTGGTTTTGCTTCCCACCCCGCTACTTGAAATCTACTCAAAGATCCCTTTCTCTTTGCCTATTTTCTTAGAAACTGCCCCTTATATGGCACTTCAGAGGATATGGGTGTTTAAAATTAGCAGGAAAATCTCACAATGGTTTCCCATTTTGTCACAGCCAGAAATTTCAAATTGTGGTCATCAGATGAACACTTTGAATTAGAAAAAGACTGATTAGCATAATTCTTAAAGGTCTGAACTCTAAACTCACAGATGGCCTCTGAGAGGATTGATGGTGCATAAAGGAGATTAGGATAAATCTAATTAGTCAGGGGGCGTTCTTGTTTCTCAAGTCAAGTAGGGAGCGGTGAAGAAGTGATGGATGGACAGATGGATATAATGAAGCCCCATTAAAGTCTTTTTGATTCCCATTCTCTGTGACGGAGCACATTACCCCATTAATGTTTCTGTGAGCTCACACAGCCAAAGTTTGCACTGTGACCCCGGAAAATGAATTTTAATTGCCTGCCCAGTTCTTTGTATGTATCTTCAAGATTTAAATGAGCCTGAAAACTGCCTGCCTGCAGAAGAGCCAGCCTCGCAGCATGGGCCGGCACTCCTTCTTGGGGAGTGGACCTTCCTTCTGGCTGGTTTCTAACTGCACCCCAGCAAGACTTAGAGAGCCTTTCTGCTCCCACTGAGTGCAACTGAACTTCCTAGGACAGGTGCTGTGGTTTGCACACGTCTCCAGTGTGTGACACAGACTCCTGCTATTCTTTTCATTCAGGGTGGTGGCTACACTCCAATTAAGGACTTCAGGGAAAAAAATGGTAAGACAGATCATGACTTGACTTGGTCACACTGATGTGAGATAAATAGCAATACTAGACATTTGACAAGCTAGGTGCAAAGTGAGGGGTGACTGGTTCCACCAGCTCAGTGAACAGAGTAAAAGAGAGCCAGTGCATCAAGGAGAGACTAAGGAGAGAGGCAGTGGAACCCCTAGGAGAAGAGAACATAGGCTCGTCTCTCCCCTGAAAGACCCCAACAGCCTCTTCAACAGTAACCTTGCCTTCTCTCCAGAAGGCTTTCACTTCAGCATCGTTATTTAAAAGTGTCGATCAGAGCATGTGAATCTTTCTTCCCATAGCAAGTAGAGATGACATTTCTTGAGCCCTTACAGTGTTCTCAGCACTGATCTAAACACATTGCAGGAGTGGTTTTGTTTTGTCTTCGGAGCAGCCCTGTGTGGTAAATACTAGCATAGTTCCTGTATTACAGATGAGGAAACTCAAGCTCAAAGAGGTTCAGTTTCCTCATCTGTAATACAGGGCCCAGTAAGTAACAGAATTTATGGATAAACTCTGGCATCCTCATTCCAGAATTCAGATTCTGAAACCCTACATTTCCTGTTCTGTGTTCATTCTGTGTCTTTTAGAATAGAATCTAAACTCCAATCTGACCACACGTGGCTCCAGCCTCCAGTCTCACACTCACTGTCCTTCAGTCACATTCTCCAGTACTTCAAGCTTGTCCAGTTCAGGTTTTGTATCTGGGGAAGGCTCACACAGAGCTGTGCCCCCCTCCCAGGCCCAACCTGGAGCTATCAGAGTAACTGAGGCTTCATTCTCAGCTCTATTGTTTTACTCCTTTCCCAACTCAAGTGGTCTCATTCTAGGTCATGGTTTTAAATACTATTCCCATAACTCAAATTTATGTTTCTGCCCCAGAACTTTATAGGAGTGCCAACCTTGTGTATTCATGACTCACTTGATCGTTTCTCTTCCTTGTGTGGAGAACAATCCCTATTTATTATAACCTAAAGGGAATGCTTGACTTTTAACTGCTCTGACCTACTTCAGTCTTTCCAGTAAGTAGAATGATCATCTAGTTCAACCCCAAAACTGGAATCCTTCTTAGCTTTGGAGCCTTTGTATGCAAACCCATCAACGAAGTCTACCTGTTGCACCCATAGGATGAATCCCCAAATGGCCTACTTCTCTATACTTCCACCGTCTCCAACACAGCTCACCTGGGTAACATCCAAATGAGTCTCTTGTTGCTTGCACTTCTGCTTCCTTTCAACACAGCCGCAATCATTCTCTTAAAATTTAGTTCACGTCACTCCCTTGCCTGAGACCCTCCTGCTTCAGTTCTGTCTGAGGCCTCCAAGACCTCTGGGCACTGCCTGCATCTGTAGCCACAGGTCCTCTGCCTGCTCAGCAGGGCCCCAGGCAGCCTGGCCTCCCTCCTGTTTCCGTAAACATGCCAAGCTCATCCTGGATGAATGGTCTTTGCATTTACTATTCACTCTGCTTGGAAAACTCTCTGTCCCAAATTTCCCTAGATTTATTTCTTGTCATTCAGTTATTAACTGAAATGGTAACACCCTCAAAGGCATTTTCTGACCCCTCTATTCTGTGCAGTCTATGTTCATCCTACCCTGTTCTACTACATTCTCACTATCCAAGACGATGTTTGTGTGTTTGGTTTCCCCTTCACCCACTAGAGGAATCTCTTTGAAGACCTGGGCTTAATCTGGCATGTTTACTGTTATATTTTTCAGTGCCTGTAACTTGTGCAGGGGTCAATAATTACTTATTGAATAAAGGACAGCTAATAATTATTCATTGAGTAAACATTTCTTTATTAGCTAAAAGCGTCCTAATGAAAGGTAAGATTGAAGACAGATGAGAATGCCAGGACATCAACCATGAAGCAGGAAGAAAGGTGATAGAGAACAAGGGGACAAAAGAACTCTACTTCTAGAGAGTAAAGAAACTCGAACGCCTTTCATTTGCTGAGTGACTATTAGCCGTGAGGTTTTGGTAAGAAACGGGTGAACGAAACAGCCACAGGCCCTAGCCTCATAGAGTTTGCATCACAGTGTATTGTTTAAACTCTTCATTCCTATTTTAGGAGAGAGCAGGGATAAGCACATTCTTTTCTATAGAAGGTTAGATAAGAAATATTTTATGCTCTATAGGCCATATGGTCTGTGCCACAAATATCCTCCCGTTACAGTGAGTAAACAGCCTTGGCAGAGTCTGAGCCAAGGTGTGCGCCAATAAAACTTATTTCTAAAAACAAGTGGCAGGTCCAACTTGGCACGTGGGCTATGACTGGACAACCCTGGGTTAGGGTCTTCTTTGGTAGGACATTCTTTTAAGTCTATTACAAAGAGAAATAGACTTCGAGTCATAAAAATCATAGGTGAAATACAGGCTTTAGTTTTTTATCTTAAATTCTCTCCAAATCTCTTTGATCTGTAGCTATAGATCCGAGGTTCATGTAAGTTTTTTGTTTTCATCTCTTCAACTAATCAACTGGTTTTTGTAAGAGGCACACAATTCATTGGAGCTGACTAAACTTGTCAAAAGTAATTAAAAAATGGCTAATGCATACAGTAGGTGGTGGACCTGTCCTCCTATGATAAAACAAGAGCATGAAAACTATGGATTCGTTAGACCAAGTTAAGTTTAATCTATTATCTTGGTATGACTTCAGCCAGAGACATCCACATTCAAGTCTGCTGGCTTGGATGAAACCTTTACCATTTAGTTGTTGGCACATTAGCTTGGATGTAAGAAAGGATTTCTAGAAAGAAGATGGCATTGTTGTGTACGACTCTTGCTCTGAGGTTTTTGGAAACAGTCACTGTGATGAGAAAAGTAAACACTGTTAAGGAAGAGGGATGGCTGTCCTGGACAGGCCTCAAGAGCCAGGTTCCAGGGTCTGGAGCCAACAGAATCAAACCTTCCTACACATAAGCCATTCCTGGGCCTTCTCCATGGGTTGCCTTTTTTGTTTGCCTCATTTGCAGAGAGACTTCAATTAGACTATTGAGCTGAAATGATTTATCCTGTGTGTTACATTAGCTCCATTATCATTAACACAAATAAGTCTTCAGTTGTGTGAAACAAACGTAGAGCATGGGTGTGACTTCCCTTCATGAAAACATCATTTTCTTAAAACACCATTTTATTCTGTGTACAAACTGGGCAAGATTACCCAAATGGGCAGTCATCTTTAATACAGAACAACAAAAGCCTGGATTTATTGATCTGAGCACACTGAGTTAAGTCTGCTTTCATTCAAGCAATGCTCGGGTCAGTGCCTCTCTTCACAGGACCTCCTTTTCCTTCACCTCCATTTCAACTGGACCTGAAGTGGACAGTAGAACTTGTGACCACCAGCACAGCAAGCAAGGTACACATCTGTTCAGTCCCTTGCTGTGCTCTCAGCAATCAGCAGCATTTGATAAATACACAAGGAAGAAACAACTGCTGTGGAAACTCCCACTAGAGGAGAAAGATTGCACAGCCCACAGCCACAGGGACACATTAGTAGTGTCCAGCAAGACTGGCCTTTGCACAGCTACTATGGGAGGGGGTAGGCAGGTGAAAGACGTCAGCTCCACTACCTGCGGCCAGCAGCAGCCCCATCGGGGTTATCTCACTCCTCCTCCCATGGAGGTGGGCACTACCTATGTGCCCCTGTGCTCATGGCTATCATCTGGAATTTTTTCCATTCTGTTCCTGGAAGTTTTCAGCATCCCTGAATAGTTGGTATCTTTAATCAGTATTTTATAGACATGCACTTCACCTCACCTCCTCTAGTGAGAAACCCACTCCTCCCACTCATGGTGAGAACTCACCCCTTCATACTATAGGTAATGGGCTCACATAGCACATGGCATCAGGCACAGAAGAGGTCAAAGAAAGTTGAAACTGAGCTGAGCACGGCGACATGCACCTATAATCCTAGCACTCTGGAAGACTGAGTGCAGGGGGATTGCATGTTTGAGATCAGCCTGGACAATTTAAATGATTTAGTGAGACCCTGTCTACAAATACAATTTTTTTCAAAAACAGTAAACTATAAATAAATAATAAAAGGACTGAAGTTTTAACTCAGTGTGAAAGCCCCAGTACTACCCAAAAAAGTGATACTAGCTGGTACTAGGATTATTTTGTTCTTGCGACAGATAAAATAAAAGTTCAGTGGATGACGATGAGTAGTCCAGGCTGTAGAATGTGTCACAGCTGGAATGCGCCCCTGCTACGCCTGGTTCCTTCTCTACTTACAGGAAGGAATGAGGGAAGACCCCAGGCTCCTTTTGCCTCTAATCTGCCTTCTTAGCTTTGGTCCCAGAAGTTCCAGAGTGCTACGGATTGAATGTAGGTGCAATCCCAAGTCCGTAGATGAAAACACTAATATGCAGTCATAGATTTGGCGATGGGACCTTCAAGAAATAGGTTTCCATTGGTTCATGAGTGTAAGTCCAGTAATGGGACTAGCAACCGTATAAAAAGATGGAATCAAAGCTTTTCCTTTTTTATGTCCTTGAGGACAGAGCAAGAAGTCAACCACCATTTAACACAGAGCACGGCCCTCACTGGGATTCTGACCATGTTCACATCCTGAACTTGAATTTTCCTGCCTCAAAAACATGAGAAACAACTGTGTATTGTTTAAGTCTCCCAGTCTACGATATGCTTTTAAAGCAGCCAAGGCTACACCATAGAGCAATAGCTGGAGATGGCTACGATTTCTTCTCTACGTGCTTCAGAGAGGGTTAGAAAATAGGTAGCACACCCAATTTATTCTCTACTGGACCTCATGATATAATCTAAAATTAATTCTTTTTTGTAATGGGTTAAAATAAAGAACTCCCCTTTAAAGAAAGTCCTTCATACATCAAACAGACACCGATGTTCGTTAAGCCAGTTTCCTTTTTCCCAGATGAGACACTCAGGTTCTCAAAAGCACTGGGTGGCTCCATTTGTCACACTGCGAGTAAGGCCTGGCCTGGAATCACTGTAATATTACCCCTGACCCGGCTGCCAAGCCCACAGCCAAAGGTCTTCAAAATGAATGGAACCCCTGGCAAATAAGAACACTACTGGCACATGATTAACAAGCCAGAAAACTGTGACACCTGACCAGAGACACGAGTCATTTCTGAGAGATAAGTCAGAGTGTGCATCTGAGCTGAAAGCAGCCTGTTAGCTGTGGTACTTGGTTCATAAAACAAGGATTAAGTCAATTTTCATTTCAGTTTTTTATTTCACCTTTAAACAACCCCTAAGGTTTCCAGAATAATTTTGTTTGACCTTTAGCTAAAGTTCAACCTCTACCAAGTTACAAAAGCTGGATGGTCCCTGGGTGATCGCTTAAGACAGATTTCACTATAATTCAAGGAAAGGATAATCCCTGGCCCAAGCGTTCACAAAAGGAAGATTTTCAGTGGTCTCAGAGATGGTAAAAGTTATAGATTTCAGCCTGCTAATGAATTTTTCTGATATTTTCATTGTGCAACATTGATTATTGAAGTCAACTGGGATGCATTTGCTGGATATTGAACCCAGGGCATTTCTTTACCTCCATGTGGTCCCAAATGAGGATTATCTCAGCATTCCTTTATACACTAAGCCCCAGAAACATGGGCATCCCATAGGATGTGAGTCTTTTGCAAGTTGTTATTTATTTCCAAATGTTAAATCTATTGCTATGACTCTGATACTCAAACCAACTAGGATTACAATATACATTGTATAGTTTTCTGACATCTAGCTTTCAGGACACCTCTCAGCAGTGTTCAGACCAAAAAGTAGGGAAGCAATGGATTGAGAAGCAGGGGCCCCTGGAGGTGTTTGCCTCTTACATAACCTGACCTGTCTACTAGATCTGCCTGATTCTTAACGTATACAAATGTCTCTCAACATATATTTAATCAGAGACCTTTTTCTCTACTTTTTATTATGTAGCTAGCTACTATGCAGGATGCTGCCTTGGGATCTAGGCCCTTAGCAGGATTTTTCGGCGTCTTTGGTGTGTGGGCAGCTTTCCTGCACTTTTCGGGTTTGACTCTTTGGTTGGGCTCATATCATGAAAACAGTCATGTCCACAGGAATGAAAACAGAGACCCCAGTTCACATGCAAGTTAATGCATTTTTATCCACAAACTCCACATCTACTAAATAAAGGGAACCTCAATACTCCTTGTTTCAATTTAAATTAAGATGTCCTTCTGGTGGATTGATAACATGGTCAACTTGTAATATCAGCTGAACTGAATTAGCATGGTGCTGAGTGTGGATGGTCCACCTGAGGATGGTTGCCAACATGAAAAGGAGAACTCGAGAGGAAAAGCAGGAGCTCTTGGTTCTGTTGCTGTTGCTGCTCCTGGAGGAGCTTATCGTGCAGGCTTCCCTGACATGAACTCAACTGTTATCATCAGAGGAGCTCGGGGCCTTATTGCTGAGAATGGCTGTGGTTCACTTTGGGGGAGCTCTGGTCCTTACTTTGAGCATTGCTTCCTGGCTCCAGAGGGGAAGATGTGTGCTATTCAACATCATAGAGAAGCTTGTAACTCTGACTTCCTGATATGAACTTGGCTGTTCACACCATCAAAGGAGCCTCACTGTCATTGAGGATGGCTGTGGTACTTTTCAGGGGAGCCCTGGTCCTTATTTTGAGCATTGCTTCCTGGCTCCAGTGCAGAACTCTCAGCCTACCAGCACAGACCCTTCACGCCACTGGCACAGACTTTCTAGTTTCCACCACTGACCTTTGGGCCTTCCCAGTGCAGATCTGTGAAACAGACTTGCATGAGATATTGTCACAGACTCTAAACCTCCAGCTGGACACATGGGGAACACTGTCATGGGCTCTGGGTCTTCAGCTGGACTCATGCAGGATGCTGCCATGAAATGGA
Organism: Dasyprocta punctata; assembly: GCA_004363535.1. Lineage (NCBI taxonomy): Eukaryota > Metazoa > Chordata > Mammalia > Rodentia > Dasyproctidae > Dasyprocta > Dasyprocta punctata. The sequence goes on from RJWM01006016.1 coordinate 55,858, forward strand.
GCCCTCAGCTGAATTTCTTGGGGTCTTCAATGCTTGAACAGATTTCCTGCACTTTTCATGTTTGACTCTTTGGGCGACTATTATAAAATCATTCTGTACATTTTGTGTCCTGTATTGCCTTATTTTCCTTGCAAACCTTGACTACAATGGTTCTCCCAAGTCCTCGTGTGTCCAGAGGGGGTCTTTCAGAAGGTCACTGGATTATGAGGGTGCTAAGACCATCACGGATGAATGCGCTGATGAGTTCACAGCTGAGTGTGCGCCAGGAGGTAAGGAAGTGGGGGAGGCCCACTGGGAGGAAGCAGGTCCCTGGGGGTTGCCTTTGAAGGCCATGTCCTGTCCTAGCCCCTTGCTCTCTCCCTAACCCTTCCCTTGCTCTCTACTTACTGGCTGCCAGGGGTTGAACAGTTTTCTTTTGCCAGACCCTCTGCCACAGTGTTTCTGCCTTGAAGCCAGTTGACCACGAACTGAAAGCTCGGAAGCCATGAACCAAAATAAACCTTTCTCTTTTAGGTTGTGTATGTCAAGTGTTTGGTCACCGTGACTAACATACCCTTTATCCATGAATCATAACAGGATGACTGCAGTTTCGTCTGAGTCACTTCTCAAATGCTACATAACACATCACCCCTTTCTCAGTATTTCAGCGGGCTAGAGGCATGCACATTCTGGAGGAAGGGCTCATAGCTTTCTGTAGACAGCTCAGTACCTTGACACATCAGATTCAGCTTCCTCCATTCTCTTTCTTATTGATCAGCATTCCTCTGGATCTTAGGTTTATTAATTAAATGGTAATTTGGGAGAGGTGAGCACACGAGGAGATAAATGTTTCACAAATAGACACCGAGTTTGCAGGAGGCATGCAGTGATTTACAAAGTGTTTATCTTTTTGGCATTTTTCTCCTAGGAAAAAGTAATCACTGCTACCATTTTCTGAAAAGAGAGATGTTTTAGGGTGAGCTGGAGAACTATCCAGGACAGCATGAAGATGAGATTTCAACACACCTGCTGTGGCACCATTGACCAAGTGACACGGCCCCATGGACACGTTTTTATCTACCTATGAAGAGTCACCCCTGAGCCCCCTCTAGTCACACGGAGCTGCCCTGGGTGTCTGCAGCCAGGAACTGGCCTGGCCTTGGGTTGTTGCCTCTTCTGACTGATTTTGAATACCTACAGGAACTTGTGTCTCTTCATTCCCATCTGCTCCGCCCCTCACCCACACACCTATAACAACACATGTGTTATTAAAGCGAATGATGGCATTGATACAAGTATGTGCTTCCCTGCCCCAGCATGGCCTTTCTTCTTTGACCCTCGGACACCCCACTGTCCTGACAGAGTTTCTCCACCTCAGGCTCTGTTATCATTGTGATTCAGATCACCCCTAGCTGTGTGTGTGGCTGTGCATCGTGGGATGTTTAACAGCATCTCTGTCCCCTCTTCAACTTGATGTGAATAGCACATCGTCCTCCTCCATCTGTGACAGCTACAAAGATCTCCAGACATGGACAAACATCCCCTCAGGAGACAAAATTGTCCCCAGTAATATCTCCAGTGGAAAAGGGGAAGAGAGACTGCTATTTACACTGGCAGTTCAAGGAACCAAAGGATACTGTGTCATTATCTAATCTCAAATCTTGTTTGCAAATTTCACTTTGGGGTAATCTGAATGAACCAGAGGCCTTAAGTAAGAAGCTGGAACGCAATGAGGCGATGGAGTGGATGCTTAGCCGATAGACTACACTGGGAAAACTGCTTTCATTTCTAAGTTAAGGCTTCATAATTCTTGGTCAAAAAGTAGTATAAGAATGATTTCTAATATGAAAGAACACATCACTCAGCAAACATATTCGGAAACCCACTCCAACCCTCATTGAGTCAATCAACAGATTTCATGGCTTCTTCCTCTCCCCACAGCAATTCCTCCACTTTTTGCACTGTCTTTTTCCTTTCAGTTCCTCAGAAGTTTCCTCACAGCTCCCTCCTTCCAGCCCTGCTTTGTACCATCCACTGCTTCCACGGCAGGTGAGCGGTCTTTCTGAAGTGCCAATCACATTGTCCTGATCGGACATGCTTGTTTCTCTGGCTTTCCATCCTTCTAGGATAAAACCCAAATTCCTTAAAGAGGCCTGCAAAGCCCACCACCGCCTTTGTCACTTCATTCCTTAGAGCTCTGTGTTCCGGGCGCACACACTGGACCACTCTCAGGGCACACATCCCTGTAGACATAGAAGGTGAATTTAAGCAGCACACAGTCATGACCTCCAAGCATGCCGAATCACAGAGTTCCCGCACCCCTTTCCTTCCCTACGTGGTTGCTTAGTCTGGTGCCCCTCTGTCCTCCCTCTGCTCTAAGCCTTATGATCCCCCTTTCTGAGCCAGGAAAAAACAGGCCTCAGGCTCCAGCAACAGAATCCAGCTGAAATTTAATAACACTATTTTTACTTCTCACTGTGTTTATTTTCACAGTTACCTTCTTCCTATGACACGTTTCACTGGTTTTCTATTACAGCAATGATGTCATCTCTTCTTTTTCAATGAATATATTCAGGCAGAAAAAGGAAGTTGATTTCAAAAAACATAAATACTAGTAGAAGTAGTTTCTAGACAGGGGAAGGCAAAAACTGTGATTAATGCTGGATGGTTAGGATATAAGAAGTTATTTGAATTTGTACCACATTTTTTCATCTGTTCCAGACTTATACTTCAGGCAAGCTAAGAAGGTAGAGGCAGAGCTGCTTAGAGTGGAGACATTGCGGTGTTTTGTAATCTCCAGGTACCCCTTGGAGAATGATGTAGGTATCACCCCAACCAACCTGCCAGCACTTCTCTGCCTTAAGCCCCACCCTCCCAGGCTCTGTCACGGGCTCCGGGACCGTGTCTGTTGCATACATTGTTGTTCCACCATGTCTGGTGGATATATGTTGGTTGGCTGGATGAAATGGAGGGAATCAGGGAAACTTAATCATTTTTCACACAGTTCTGGGCCACTCCAAAAGAGAAAGACGGAATGCAATGACCAGATAATCCATGTCACCAAAGACAATAACTCACCTCCCCCAGTTGACAGAACCAGAAGCCTTGATGATGTGAATTACTTGGGATGCTGCCTTCATTTCCCTCCCTGTGCAAATCAGAAGCTGACCGCCACTAGCCACTAAAACACCGTTGCGACTTGGCCCAGTTATGTCCTGGGCCCCGCGGGAGAACACAACAAAGAAGACACAGACATGGGTCAGACACAAGCTTACTTGTCCTTGCTTTTTCTTCCAACCAGGAGCTTTACTTTTATGAATTTGTAGCACTTGTAGGTATGTTTCCCCAGCCATTTCTGAATTGTAACAGTTCCTTTTTCCTACTGACAAAATCTGAAACTTAGCCTGAAGCACTCTCTTGCCAGGCAGGGAACGGTGGCAGACATGTGATGCGTGATAAAATGCTACAGGAATGTGGAATAATGCTTTGAAATGCTGCCAGGGTGAGCGTGCATGCGGAATGATTGAAATCGCCTGCAAATACAAATGGTAGCTCTGTGGCTCATCTGTAACCTCAGTGTAGGAAAACTGAGATATTCTTTCCTCTCCCTTGCAATTTACACGGCCTCTTGCTGGAAACTATAGAGATTATACCACTAAAAGTAACTGCCATGCTTGCTCCGTGCACAGTTTTTACTAACACGGTCTCCCTGCATAGACATCTGTCTTGTGAGGCTCCCCCGACATTCTGGTTGTTGCCGTGGATGCTGTTGTGAATGTTTCATGAAAGAGATCAAGGTGCCAGATCTGAACACTTTAGGAGATGTTGTCCAGGTGATTTTTGCTGGAAATGACACCCACTGTGTCTACCTCAGAAACAAAGGCTGTACAACCGAACGGACATAGCCTATCCCTGTGCCCTTCCGCTGTTGAAGTCAGTGGAAATTACCAGGGTGAGTACACAACTAGAAAAGCAGACACAGGTGGGTGTTTACTAGGTGTGACACTTTCCCTCCTTTTAGTCTCAAAACATACTATATAATAAGTACTGTTGTCCTCGCTTCACTGAGAAAAAGCTGTAGGTCTGAGAAGCCAACTGGCTCACATTCTCACAGATTATAAATAAGCGTCCCCACGAGGGTTTAAACACATTTGTGTGACCCTAACATTTCCATTCTTTCCACAGCCATGTCAAACTAAAGCCAATGCCTTCCCTTCTTTGATTTGTGGTGCACTTTTCATTATCTGTGACCATTAATCATTATTTACTTATTTCTGTGTACCCATAATTAACAGAATACGTGGACCAATGCAAGTTATTGACTCACAAAGAATGAGTTACCTAAATGTGAAATTTCACACATACATGAGAAGACCAATGAGTATTTAAAAAATCAACACATTTAAATGACAGCTGCCTCTTTATTAAAGGTGAAATCCTATTTTCTTTTTCTACAAAGGGAACTAGCCAGGTGTGGCAGTGCGCACCTGTAATCCCAGCACTTGGGAGGCGGAGACAGGAGGGTCACTGAGTGTTTGGGCTTCCCTGGACTATGTAGAGAGAACTCTCAAAAAAACAAATGAAATTGTGCACTAATATACTGGTGAGTTTAACTGTTCTAAGATGATAATGATTACATTTGATTGAAGCCTGTTACATGCCAGTGAATATGCTAATCACTTTCCATAAAGGATAACATAATCCTTATACCCCAGTGCCTTTTAGCCCCACTGAACAAAAGTAGAAACTTACATGCATAGTCTACATGTCTCGCTATGTTCAGTCGGCTCAAATGGGATAGGTCTCTGTAGCCCCCAAGATGTTCTTGTCTGCTATTACTGTATTTCCTACAAACCTTTATTGGCTACCGTCTGGTTGTGAGATAAATAAGGGAAGCTTTATTTCCCAGGAGTGGAAAATCAGAAATTCTGAGGAAGTGACAGTGTTTCAGGAAGAGCCCTCATTTATGAACAAGGTTGTTTACTCACTGCCAATCAAAGTATAGCATCAGCCCCACTAGGGCTCACCTTCCTGGTCCGCAAATTGATAGAAGCAAAGGACACGATCTGGAAGGCCCTTCCTGTGCTACATTCTGTAATTCCATTAAACCCATCTTCCCCTCTCCCACCATTTCTCCTGGGCTTTGACTTTCACTCTCCTGTGGCAAATGCAAGTCAGGTACATCACAGGTGCAGCTGACCTCCTGCAGTGCACCTGCCCGTCTGCACCCTGCACGAAGGAATCCTTCTAACAGGGATCCTTAGGACTGAGCAGTCAACTCGCAGGGCTGCCTGGAAGTGCAGGTGCTGTACCCAAGGCTGCAAGTGCTCCCCTTTCTCCCCTCTGTGCGTTGGGCTCCAGACCCCTGGCCTGCCTTCAGGTTTTCAAGCTGCTCCCCATGACCCCAAGCCCGAGTACATGCTGTGCCCCTTCCCAGAACACACTCTCTTGCCTCCTTTTCTTGCTGTCTGCTGTCCCAGCCTCAGATCCCACCGTAGCTTCTCATGTCCGGGGAAATTTGCCCAAGCCCTGGACTTTTTTCTGAGTCTCTTTCACTCTAGATTGCACTCTCCCTCACAGGACGTCTCTGAATTGGTTTGTCTCTGGGAAAACTGCCCGTGTCTTCCGCTATACTCACGCTTACATGCCCAGCACTTGTCTGGGTCCCAGAGAAGCCTTTCAGAACCTACAGGTAGAAGATGGCACACCAACTGGTGATCTACACCTGCTTTGCCTGACTGACAAAGTGCAAGAAGTGGGCTGCAGGCTGATTTACAGTGGTTCCGAGGCTGAACCCCCTCTCAGTCCCCCAAGCACTGTCTCAGGACCACATTCTTTACTGAGCTAAGTTTTACATTTTTCCCCACTTCCAAACACCAAGTAATCTTGCAGATCAATGCCTGAGACCAAAGAGACTTATGAATGTTAAGAAGATTATGCGCATAAATGTATCAACTGTGACAGCCACGCTAAGAAGAATAGTAATATTGCACTAAGCACTAGTTTATCAACCTTTGCCACTTACAAAACTCACAGCCAATTTAATTAAAAATATAACAGCTCTGAAAGCTGCTAAAATGACTATGACAACAATCAATCATTTTGTAATAGTGTTGAAGATCCATTAGGAATGTTGTGCTGGTTGCCAACTTTTTTAAGCCCAGATAGTAGGGGCATTTCATTCCACACAATTAATGTCACTGCATTTAAAATATTGACTATCTATAAAGAAGAAAATACCAAACATCTTTATAACCCATATTTTTTATGGTCAAAACTTGCTTAGAAAGGTGATTTGAATTTATTTGTTATAAGCCGCACATTTTACATTCAGAAAATTAAAATGGTTTCCACTGACTAACTCATTTAATCATTTAGTTGATTTAATGAAAAACACTATGCATTTTTCTCTTCTTGGTTGCTAAGATTAATACTTCTGTTCATTAGCAATCAGATACTGCAGGAATGTTTACATCTTACTCTCGTTTAACTCATTGCATTTCATTTCAAAGGAAAATCTAATAGAATTTAAATTGTATCTTTTAAATCACTCAGAATTTTTCCTTAGTAATTCAGTTTGTCTTGTGGAAGACACACTTCTAGCCAGTGACATTGAGACATTTTTCTATCTTTTTTTCTCCATCTATATAGAGGAGATGTGGAGGTCTTGGAAAAAAATTATGAACCTAGTTTTAGGGCTCCTAATTCATTAATACATCAGCAACATCGTAACATCCTTTGAGATATTGTTAAGAAGGGCTTTGATGTATTAGTGGGATTTTATGAGCTATCTGGGAGTGTGAACCCATTAAAAATGCTAACTGTAAGCATCTGGCTTCCATTTAATAAAGAATTGCAGCCTCTAGGTAAAAGTGAAACTGCGCAAACACCACAATCCTCTCCCATCACGGTGACACCTTCCATTGTAAACGCCACTTCATCACTGCGGGGCCGCCATCTGCAGTGGTCTCACATCTGTGTCATCCACTGCTATTTTCAGGGGTGTGTAATGAGCAGGTAAATTCCTCTCCCCTGGAAATGCATATCGGGGTGATTCTACATTGGAATCTTCTGATGACCAGATTGGTTACAAAATAGTATAATCAATTTAAATTACTGAATAATAGAGTCAGTAGTTGAAAAGCAGCATCTCGAGATTTTCACTGCTTTCATACCAAAACCCATTTTTGCAACCCCACACGCATCGTGCAAGGACATCACATAAAGCAGACAACAGCATTCTGTACTGCGCCTGGACAGAGATGTTTAAGGGCACTGAGTGCAAAAGAGAAACAAAAGCACGGAGTCGGGCATGCTCAGAGGGTGAGAGCGAATAAACCACTTGGGCAGAATGGAACTGATGCATTTTTAAGGTACCGCTGAAAGAGTCAGCCATCCAGTTATAAGAACACATGTTCTTAATTGTTATTCTCTACTACAAGGTGTCTGTTTTCCCTCTCTCTCTCATATATATATATATATATATTTACATATATATATATATTCCACCAGAAAAAAATGTATATAAGTGTCAGCAGTTCACTGTACTAATAAATGTCTGGAAGCCAATGGCCACCACTTGGAGCACCTCCTGTAATTGTAGAGGCCAAAGGTAATTTGTATTAATCTCATGGTATCTCAATACATTTAGTATTAAAGTACTTATAAAAGATTCTCTTTTCCTGATGTATATATTTTTTGATGGACTACACAGTGATCTTCAATGTAGTGACTTTCTCTTATTATGCACTTAGAGAAAGGAAAATTATTTTATCATTGGTGGAATTACTTATGTAACGCTTATCTCCTCCCTACATGGTAATATCCATGAGAGTCAAAACAGTACCTTGCCTTTTTTACCGGTAGTCCTAGCACGAACTTAGTTTCAGCTGTGGGGCTGGAAGATTAAGTAAATCTGTGTATGAATGAGTAGTATTTTCTGGGGCCATTCTACTGGAGCACTGGCAAAGCAGTACTAAATTCCAGGTGACCCTTTGGTACCATTGACGAATTTCTATTTACCCTACAGGACAATGCTCAAAAGCAACCCCTCTGGGAAGATTTCAACATCCCCGCCCTGTGTCTGGGCTCCACTAATATTTTGTCCTTGTCCTGCTGTGTTTCGTGTACCCAGTCTTTCTTTTTCCATGCATCCTCTCTTTCCCATGGGGAACTTTCCTTTTCCTCAGGCTTTGAATGGACTGGTCCCATTTTTAACTGGTCTCAGGAGAGAGCTCACGATCCCAGTCTGGACTCTTGGGGGACCCAGGGCCCAGTCAGGGACACTGACTCTGCAGAGGGCATATATCTCAGGGTTGGCCAGAGGGCTCTATGCAAAATTTCATAAGCATCCTGGGAATAGAAATCTTTCAAGGATATACTGGCACGGGGTGAGCCTCAGGCTCTTGATGGTCACATTTCCTTCCTTGAAGGGAGGCTGCCTGCAAGAAGCAGAGAGATACTATATCCCTAATGACATTCACATGTACCTGGCTTTCATCAGGCCCAGACCAACTCTACCATTAGACTTTAAGGACTCAAGAGCTAACCAATGCTTCTTCCTGCCTCTGAAGCAGTTTGAGTTGGGTTTCTGTCACTTGGACATGTTCCCTTCATTTCCCCGTGCAGAGTGCAGGCTCCTTGGCAGCATGGGTGAATCAGTCCTGCACACCCACCCACTGCCAAGAGAGGCCTTGACTTCAGGAAAAGCTTTTGTACTGAGTAAATACAGCACAGTTCTAGAGCATGGACATTTCCATAGGGTTAGGGCTTTGGGAGATAACACTATTAGCAGGGCTTATTTAGGGGACTGTGTACCTTCTGGATCAAGTTCTCACAGAACAGTAGAAGGTTTGGAAGTGGAGGTGCCAAGGTTCAACTGGAAGACAGAGAAAGGCACCCAGCCAACCAAGAAGGATGCTACAGCAGCTTAGACTCATACAGTGGGAACCACGCAGACACAACATGGATTTCATGTTTTGGCATTTTTACAGTGACCGGGTCTTAAAGATCATGACAGGATTTCTGTGGCAAATATTAACCATCTCACATGCTTTGGAAATGTTCGATTGGTAAGTCCCTTAAAGTCCCTTTACTTCTTCTTTGAATTCAATGAATGGTTTTTGGGCACAGAACAGATGTATTAAACCATCCCAGTTAGAGCTAATAATTGAAGGCCTCTCAAAGCCTACCTAGAAACGAATGTCTTCCACTGTGGGGAGGAGCAGATGGGGCCAACTTTTGATTTTTAGTCTAAAGCCTGGCCATATCTGGCAAAGCAATTCAAGAAAGCATGACTTTCCAAGCTATGAATTCAGAAGGTAAGGTCTCTAAATATGCTCTGGGATCCAAAAATCATGAAAAATCAATTCTAGGGCTAAGTCTGAAAATCACCAAGACCTGAGCATTAATCCCAGAATTGCTGGTTGGAAGTCCTTGAGCAGGTAAAGTTTGTGAGCCCTAGTATTTTCACACATAAAATAGGACCATATCAACTCTCTGCAGTGATTTAATAAAGATGAAAGGAAATTATTGTTCTTAAATACTTAGCAAAACAGTTGGTCTATGGTAAGAGATCAATGCATGCTAGCTTTAATTAGGGTGAAAACAATCATTGAAAAACTCAGGTCTTTACGCCAAACTCTGCAGCACTTAATGCCTTTATTAGGTATGAGTTAAACCTCCAACGCGTGTTTTCATTGTTATCATATCTTCACTGTTACCCGTTCTGCTACCATGTCATGTTCTCTTTCCTTTGGTAGAGGTTCTTTTTTTTTAATTTTAAAGAGAGAAAAATAAATAAAAATAAAAACAATGATACAGAGTTTTAAAATGGTAGAGGGTCTTATCCGTTGTTTGAGTCATGAACTAAACCTGATGCAGTCTGGGTAAGGAGCCCACTCCCGAGTTCCTGTAGTGTCCTGCGTGTCCCTCAGACCCATCTTATCACTGTCTCGCATTGCCCATTTGCTCATTTCTCACTTTCCTTTTAGATGGGAGGATCTGGGAACACAGGAACTCTGCCCAGATCATTTTCTTTTCCTTCTTCAGCACTGCGCAAGACAAGAGAAAGTATTCAATATTCATTGAATGAATAAACAAAAAAATCATGAAGCCTTCTGCTGACCCCTTACAAATTCAACTATACTCAAACTTGTGTGTCTAATTTTTAGGTCCATCTGGGAATTTCAGGTAAGAACTTTAGAAATGCAAAAGAGAAATTTTCTATTCCAATAACTTTCTGGCCTTACTAAAGATCAGAAAGGAGGTGTAGGTCAATTTGCGACCTCAATAGTAAAGGGACAATGTGGTTTGCACAGTGTCAGTGATGAAGGGACTTTTTCCTGGCCCCTCATTTTACCAAAGTTGACAAGGAAAGCTGTATCTGGGGTCAGGTGACTAGTGGGAAAAAAAACTGAGCTTCCTGGCTGACAGAGCAGCTCCCAGCAAACCCCGGCCTTTCCCCTCCTCCTCTCCATCACTGCCTTCCCCAAAACTCAGTTCTTACAAGGATTCAGTGACAATTTCTTGGACTAGGGAAGGAGTTCAAGGTCATTAGAGCACTTTCCTAGCATATTCAAGGCCCTGGGTTCAATCCTCGACACTGAAAAAGATTTCTTTACAAGAATTACCAGAGAATAATTTAAAGAAATACAGACTGTCTGTGATTTTAGTTAAATTAGGAGCAAGTCTTTTATTAAAAAAAAAAGAGTTGATTTGAATCTTTTAAACCTACAGAGTAAAGGGCTTGTCTCACTGCTTCATTTGAAGAATGAAATCCTCCCGTCTTTATTTTTCATTCATGAAAATTGGCCTTGGAAGGAGAACTTGGTGCTTGAGAGCCAGCCTCCAGTAAGGAGGGTTCATCTTCTTCTCCTGTGTTCAGTCAGCTTCAGCCTGGCCTGGCCCTAACAGCACCTCCGAGAGTGGCACAGGGACAGTGCCACCACTGCCTCCTCCCCTCACAGCAAGATTGGCGTCTTCTGAAGCAGCATCAGGCTGAGGAAAAGATGGGCCAGTCCTTTAACATGACCACAGCTGCATTTCACAGCTGACTAGCAAGAATTCACACAGGAGGCCTGAGCAGGTTTCCCCACCTGCTATCCTGACTTGTTAGGGATGTCACAAATTCGAACTATCGCTTGCTCGTAGGTGAACAAGAATAACCACCACTTGGTAAAACCCCAGGCCTCACGTCAGTGCCTCACACGTATGGCCCACTCAAAACCCCCTGCAGTCCCACGACATAACTACTATGGTCTTCCAAGCCGTCAGTCATGGACAGAGGCCTAGTCCCCAAGAGACACAGTTTGTAGGGCCCTGGGTTGTGCTAGGCAGTCTATTCCATGTGTTATTTACAGTTTCTCGTGGAATCTCACCAAACCCTCTAAGGTCAGTGCTATCATAACCAACAGCAGGAGAAAGTGGCATGGACCTCAGATCCAGGTTTATGCCAAAGTAGTTTGTCTACACCAAAGCTCATTCAATCTTGCTCCATTTACTGGTATTAGGAGGGACCCCATACTGGTTAGAGTGTGGACTCTGAAGTTAAACTTCCGGGACTGCACTGTCTCTAGCTGTATGACCCTAGATAATGAGTAGTTAACCTTTCCATGGTTTATTTCATGTGGAAAATCACAGAACAACAGCGCCTGCCCCGGAGGGTGGGGAGAATGCAATTCAGAACTCTTAGCACAGTGTCTGGCACTTGGCAAGAATTCAGCATGCCCCTAGTACTACTGATAATAATGATGATGATCAAAAAATCTCTATTGCATTTCCCAAATTGCTAAAGACTGCATCATAGGGCATATTGGAGGTTAAAATAAATCAACACAGAAGTTTGAGTTGATATGTTAAGGATTAAAATAAGAGATGTCCCCACCATGTAGCATAAAGTAACATCTGGGTGTCTGGAAGGAACACCCCTGTTATTCAGACAGGCGTGTCTGTCTACCTCCTTTTGGGAAGTCATGGGGCTCTCAGCGTTAGTATTACACCCCACAAGGCTGTCTTCAATTTGTCACCACAAGGATCTCTACTGTCTCAGTTTTCACCCTGGTCCTGGGGTAGATTCCTCGGCTATAGAGATGCATTGCAGAAGGAAACTCTATTTTCTGATTCATCAGAAAAAAATGTGTACATGCAACAAGACATGGTTCATTTTAGGGTGTACTGAAGATGAAATTATGTCTAATTTTCTCATTTGATAGAAAGCGTGGAGGTCAGAATGGAGTGTTTCTTCCCTTTGTCCTTTTGGGTTAGGTCATTCCTTTAGTGTTCTTTAGTAGGTGCCCAATAAAATGAAAATAAAAACATCACTTTGGTTCTGCAGGCTCTGACCCACCTTTCCGTCCCACCGGACCCATTACGGGTCTCTAGCACCCCAGTCCTCTCTCCATTCCTCAATCACATGGTCCTCTTTCTACCCCTTAGCTCTTTATACCAGCTCCTACTTTGCCAATGACATTCTATCCTAGATTTTTTTTTTCAGCACCTCCTTCTGCTATGGAGTCTCAGTTGTCAGTTGTCAAAGAGATCTTCCTGGTAACCTGCTAAACTTCCCAGTTCACTCTAGTTAGCTCTCTTCTTCAGAGTATGAACTACTAATCCAAGTCACCTAATTTATTTATAAGTTTTCTACCTACCTCTATCCCAGTATGGAAACTTCCTCAAGGAAGAGAGGGGGTCTGTCTTACTCATTGCTGAATGTCCTGAGCCTAACCTATAGAAAGTGCTCAACTAATATTTGTGAAAAGAACCAACAGAAGACCAACAAAAAGATCTGGAGACCAGGCTTTGGGAGGTTTGTCTTCTCATGCTAACTTACTCCATGTCTGCCCTGTGCCCTAAATCAGTCAGTTCCTTACACTGTATCTATCTTGAGGTATAGTTTGCTAAAACAGAATTGATAGTCTTCTGCCTCCCACTCTGCTATAGTTCGGATCAGAATTGTTCTTCAAAGGCCAGGCATTCTCAGCTCGGTGCTCCTGGCGGGTGGTGGAAACATTAAGAGATGGGGCCTAGTGGGATGCTTTAGGTCACTGCAGCTGTGCCCTCAAAGGGAGCAATGGTCTCCTCCTCTCTTCCTCTTTCTTTTCGTTATGTCCCGGCCATGAGAGGAGAGTCTTGGTCCATCATGTGTTCCTGCAATGATGTACCACCATAGTTTCAAAGTAAGTAGAATCTCTCAAAATCCATGAGCCAAAATAAACCATTTCTCCATATGAGTTGATTTATCTCTGGGATGTGTGACAGCAACAGAAAACTCACATACCATTTCACAGAATTTGATGAGCAAATAAGATTCATGTGTGTCTACAAAAATCTTCAAAACTGTGTTGTCATCAGGGATGCAAAATAAGTTTCAGTTCTGGCGTCAGTTCATGATGAGTTAGTCTGGAGCGGAGTCCTGACATGGAGCCTATGACTGTTTTGTTCTCAGTGAGAAAGGGTTCAGCAGTTTTTAGTGATCCCTGACTTGGGAATGGGGAGAGGATTAGAGGCCCAGGCTCTGCACATTTGCTCTTTGTGCCAGACAAGTGCCAGATGTTACTATGGGTCAAAATCAATAATTTTCAAATAGGTTCCCTGAGCTTTTAACCATGGTACTTCTAGAAATTGGGTTTGCTATTTTATTCTCCTTCCTCTGCACTGTTTAAATGTATTTCACTGGTCATATTACTTTCATACTAAAAACTAATTGTAAAAGTTCAATAGATCCTGTCTTATGTTTAATACAACTGCTAAAATTCTAGCCCTCCTTTTTGGAAATAATGAAAAGAGAAAATCACAAAAGACAGGTAAGAAAGAGAAAACAGAAATGTCTCACATATAATATAACTCACTATATAGTATTATTTTGCCATTGTAAACTTCATAAATAATAAAACAAAGACATTGAAGGAAAGCATTACATGACCTTCCTTTTGGATGAAGAAATTTATATAAGGAATGAGAGGTCAAAATTCTCTTCTTTCTTACCTCACAGTAGCCATGGCTCGCATGTTGATGCCGTTATTACATAATTTTCAATGCGCTGAGACAGATTTTAATTCATTTAATAATTAGGTCAATAAAAATCATTATAGCTAAGAGTGCTATTAAAAGTCCATAATGTTACCTTAATGGGGGAAAAAACTAATATAGTTCTGTTGGAATTTTTCCATGAAATTAATATTACAGAATTTTAGTGTATGCTTTAAATAGCTTAAATAGACATTTTTATTAACAGAACTAATCATAGAATTAAAACAAATGAAAATCATTACATTTGCTATGATGAAATATCCATGTTCACAAGATTTTATCAGCCCTGCTCTTGTGAAGAACCTGAACATTTACTACCACAGGAAAGTATATTAAACTTGCTGGAATCATTCCTCACCGTCCCTAAGACCTTCCAATTGATTTTTGGTGACTTCTCCTTGAACACTACGGCTCTGTTTCTCAGTTACTCTACAGGGAACATTCCAGAACCTCAGCTCCCCACATCAAATCCTTCTCTCAAGTGTGCTTTCTGATTACAAGTGTGAAATGCCCACTTTATAATACACAAGACATTTGACATCACTCAGAAAAAGCCAAGACCCAGAAGAGACTGTGTTTGTACTTCCCAAAAATGTTTTACCACTTCTCTCTCATCAGCTTAATGGCTGGAGGTGGAGAGTAAGGTGAACTAATATTCAGTACTGGGTGATTTGTAGAAATCCTGACTAGAAGGCCTAGACAGCAGCAGGGAGAAGACAGACCGAAGGTCTCTTTCAGGCCATGTGAATCCTATGACTGAGTTACTCGAATGCATGAGTCACTGGGTACAGCAGCAGCACTGCTGCTTGGGCACTGGCCACTCATTGCATAATCAGATACTGCAGAAGTCACAAGGGTAAGGGGCGATCGTGGTCACTCAGAGACCAGAGTCACAGGTGTACTTTGCATGGATCCGCTGACAGAACGTGGGCTAATGTCCACACAGAAGTGGCACCCGGAGCATGTGTGGAACAGCGTGGGCTTGGGGCTGGGCAAGACTGCATTTGAACTCAGTCCTCTGCTCCCAACATGGTGAGCATGGGCTGCTTAGGTCGCTTCCCTACTGTCCAGGCTCAGTATCTGGAAAGTGGGGACTGATGGATTGGTGGCCGGTGGGAGGTTTGAAAGAGATTCCAGATGAAAAGACACCTACCAGCATGGCTGGGAGAGAGCAAGGGTTGCTCTTTGGAGGAAAGAGAGGCATCCCCATAGGCATCTGGGCAGGTGCAAGGCTATTTCCCAAGACACACCACTCACGGGAGGGCAGCCTCTGAAATCTCCAGTGCTTATCCTGCTGCGCTGCAGGAAAAGCTGTGAGCAGAATGACCATGGGCTGGGAAATGCGAAAATATGGGCAAAGGCCTCGGGAAATGTTGGTCAAAGGAGAAAGCACCTTTTAGGAGTAGTAAGTTCTGGTGATCTACTGTACAGTATGATGATTACCATTGCTAATAATGTACTTTATATTCAAAAATTGTTCGGAGTAGATTTTTAAATATTCTCACCACAAAAAATGAGAATGTGAAGTGATGAATATGTTAATTAGATTGATTTAATCATCCCATAATGAATACATATAGTAAAACATCACATTGTACCCCATAAATATACGCAAGGAGAAAAGATTTCAAAAATATTAACCAAATTTAAACCATTACTCTTCTAATGTATTATGTGTCAAATTGATATTAAGACAAAATATGGTTTATTAATAAAGAAAGAAAGAAAGAGAAAGAGAAGGAAAAAAGAAGGTGCAGAGGGAGGGAGATGGAGAGGCACAGAGAGGCAGGAAAGGCAGGCGGGCAGGCCCGTGTGACAGTGGCCTCCCATGCTGAATCCCAAGAAGCCAGGGGAAAGATTCTGGTCTCCACCTATTACTCTTTTGTTTTCCCTCTGAAGTTCCCTAGTGGAATTACAAACACTAGGAAATCCATTTAAATATTTTTATGTAAGATGTGTCAGAAAATGCCACTCTGTAGTAAAATGAACTTCCTTCAAAGGTTCTCATGGCTGCTGTGGGCACCACTTGCAGTGACTCAGCACTCGGGGTGGTAAAGGAGATCCCAGGAATAGGGGGCACTGAGGAGGAAGGGGCTGCGTGTGCCTGCACTGACTTCACACGGAGACCTGGTGCCTGAGAGAGGGCTCAGTCGGTCACACTGGGCCAGATTTAAAAGCCATGACCAATGGAGGAAAAAAACTTTAAGGGAAAAAATACTGATAGTAGAAAACCATCATATAATTTCTCAAGGACTCTGATCTCCAAAGCACTCATAGATGGAAGCAATCTGTGGAATTTATGCTTACTGGAAGTTGAGAATAAGGGGAAGGGGAAAAATGAAAAGAGCAGTGTACTTGGGACACTCTTTTTTGGGGGGGGGTTGGCAGTGAAGGTTGAAGCCAAGGCCTTCATACTAAGCTAGATTCCTCATTGGTTTTTTTTTTGTTTGTTTGTTTGTTTTTTTTTTTTTTTTTTTTTTTTTTTTTTTTTTTTTTTTTTTTTTTTTTGAGACAGGGTCTTGCTAAATTACCCAGGCAGGGCTGAAACTCGTGTTCCTCCTGCCTCAGCTTCTTAGAGTGCTGGAAATATAGGTGTGAGCCACCATGCCTCAGTAATTCTATAAAGCAACCTGAGCTGAACATGGTGCCCTGCCTGTAATCTCGGCACTGCACTGAGACAGGAAGATGGCCACTTGGAGACCAGCCTAGGTTACAAAGTGACTTCAAGACTGACCTGGGTCACAGAGCAAGACCCTGTCTCCAAGGAAAGAAAAAAATGAGAGAGAGAATGAGAGAGAGAGAGAGAGACAGAGAGAGAGAGAGAGAGAGAGAGAGAGAGAGAGAGAGAGAGACAAAGACAAAGACAGAGACAGAGACAGAGGCAAAGAGAGATTGAGAGAGAATAAGAGGAAAGAGGAAGAACAGGAAAAGCAAGAAGAGGAAAAGAAGGAAACAAGGAAAGAAGGAAGGAGAATGGAAAGGAAGGGAAAGGAAAGAAAAGAAAAAAATCTGATAGCTCAAATTTCTTATAAAATAAAATCCTGCAATCACCCAATAAACTTTATTTTGAAGGGGGATGTTGGAGAGGAGACACTCTTTCTGCAATTGATTTCATTTAGTTGGTGACATTATTGGACATTACCTTGGGGTTCACTGTTCCTGTGGCAAGTACTTACTTTTGCTAAAATTACCAAATATTCTCTGGAACAGAGAATCTTATCAGAAAATTGATCTTTAATACATAAAGGCATCTTGCAAGAAAAAAATCCCTTTGGGGGAATTTCTTTTTTAATGGTTCACTGCAGGTCTTTCACAATCTCATGGAAATTTGAAGATTGCTCAGATATTGTTTCTGTGGGAAGAGGGAAAAAGGACCAAAGAGAGGCATAATACTTGTGACTTTAGAGGCATCTACCATTTTCTAGTTTATTCAATAAGGGCAGCAGAAGTTAATAATGAGGAAGTGAAAACCATTCTGGAATACAAAATTATCTACACAAAAACATTCTGTGTGATGCATTCTTTCCTATTACTCTGACAATTGCCAAGGAGTGTAACTGTGCTCGCTCAGTATTATTTAAATTAAATTATCAAATGCAAATGCTAAATATGAACCTCTCAGCAAAGCACTGGATTATAACGCCACATCCGCTACTCAGACTAAAAGCTGATTACTGGTTCTGCAGCTATAAACATGTCAGACAATAATTTAATTGCTTTGCAGGTAGAGGAATATGCAGCATCCTTGTTCTCATTCTGGAACTCAACATGCCTCTTTAATGCAGCATAATGATCATAAACACACACACAGTCTTCACTCGACACCTGCTCTATGGTAAAAAGAAGCCATAGCAAAATTTTGCAAAGCTTAAGGAACTTGGCAGGGCCAGATTTTTTCAATCATTATGTAAAAGGGCTTCTCACCAAGTGGCCCAGTATTTTACCTGGTTCAGAGAGTTGAAAGATGCATTTTTGAAATGGATTTAAAACTACAATGAATTTCAGGTGCAAAGGACCACCTTCTAATAGTCAATGTGCTTCCTGTCTTCAGATGGAATGTTAACCTGACAACCAAATGTGCACCCTTTCCTGGGGCCACTAGTGAGGACAGATATCACACCTCATACTCTGGGGTCAGTGGGCATACTGCCCAGGAAAGGAAGGAAGGTTGAGCATGTAAACAGGAGGACCTAGTAAGCACCTCCTGGTCTTCCAGGTGCTGAGTGTCCAAGCAAAACAGGAAAAGGAGGAGAAGAGGGTAGGATCCAAAGATGTGGGGACCTCTTCTGTCCTTGGAGATCTTCATGTATCACATCCTGAAATTCCCAGGATCCTGGCCAACCCCCCTTCCCCAGTTCACCTCAGAGAGATGTGAAATCTTTCTCTGAAAACTGGGGAGGGAAATGGGACCTTGAAATCTGATTTCCTACTTGAACAGCAGATTTTTACTAATTGCTATGCAGAAAACCCTTTCTAGAGAGTCCCAGAATGATTATTCCTTCTCATTTTCAACCCACTGCTATCTCCCATGACCCAACATGGATTGAACACTGGGAGGTTCTGCGATATCTACATGCTCTACATGCAATACCTTATTTAGTCTTATTTAACCTTATATATCCATAATCCCAGCCTTACAGCCAAGCACCCATCTTTTTATCTAAAATGCACATAAAGCTATCTGAAATGATTTTCATCTAATAAGGATAGGGCTTGAATGTTTTTCAGTTTCATACTTTACTACTTTTTCACGAGTTTTTATATATTATCATTTTTACAAAATCAAGAATGAGAAAAAAAAGACTGAACATAAAATCAAGGATGTCAGAATATGAACCATGATTAACTTTGGGTGGTGAGAAAAGAGATGATTGTTATTTTCTTTATGCATTTCTGAATGTTTAATTTCCATAAATAAGTGAAAACATAATCCTCAAAAAGCTTCCATAAAAATCATGCCATAGCATGAGCAGAATGAAATTCAAACTTTTCATTAGACCATAGGAAGAACCTTTGCTTATTAAACCCTCTGTCTCCACATTGGGCATAACACCAAGCATGCCCTACGCATGATCTCAACACTACTGCAAGTGGTAACGGCTTGTATCCAGATGTCACCTCAAAGCCTCATATACTCAGGTGGGACTTTCCTGAGATGGCTGGGTGGAGGGTGTACGAATATGGATGAAGGATTTGTGATAACTATATGAATTTTCTGATTGACTTAGCATAGTTCTGAGTGTGGATAATGGGATGTTCCACGCTGGGCGTGTGTGGCAGCAGCCAGTAGGCTTGTCGTCCAGATGGACTATGAAGAAAAAGATGAAAGGCAGGCTGACTGCCTCCTCGCCTGCCTGCCACGAGCGGTTTCTCCTCTGCCATACCATTTAATCTACTCACCTTCACATGTGCCAGAGATTGCCAGATGGCACGCCTCGGGCCAGCTCAGGCCACTGAATGCTTTGCCTGGCTTTTCTAGTGCTACACTTTGGATTTTAACTGTCTCCTACAGGCCTATATGTCAAAGTCTTGGTCACCAGAACTACTGTGAGGTGGTGGACCTTTTTAAGAAGTGAGGGCCTAGTGGAAGGAAATGAAGCCACTGAGGATTAAGGCCCATCCTCAAAGGGGACATTGGGACCCCAGCTTCTTCCTTTCTTTCTTTGCTTTCGCTCCACAAGGTGAACAGTCCTCCTGCATCCCATGCAGCTAAACAGTCCTCTTTAGAAAGGAAGGTCCACTCAGTTCTCATTGGCCTTTTTGAAACACTACCTGTTACTATTGGTCCATTTCTCTTCACTCTACCACTGCCCAACAACATGAACATAAATGTTTGTACCCTGAATTACAGTTTACCTAGGGCTGTTTTTTGTTTTCTTTTTCTTTCTCTTTCTTTCTTTCTTTCTTTCTTTCTTTCTTTCTTTCTTTTTTGCAGGTGCTTCATCTCTGCGTTTGTATGCAGATACAAATCTGTTATATACTCAGTGTGTCTAGCACGTAGTAGGTACTCAGAAGTCCAGGAAATAGTCAAGTAACTATTGCCATAATTTCAGAGGGAAATAAGAGGGTTCTGAATTGGAAATAGCTAGAATAGAAGAAGAAAGGAGATGAAATTAATGCCTCTATTCACTTCTTTAGCGTTTTCCACCTTGAATGATACCTTCCCTATTCTACTTAACCGCACCTTCTTAAAGCTGTGTGCAGGGCCACGTATCTCCCTGGGATGTCTCCAGTGCACTACCAGAGTGGGTCACACACACTAGGCGCATGATGAGTGTGAGCAAAGTGATCGTAAACTTTCATCCTGAAACCCAGCATTTAGGCCTCTGTTACATTTAAAAGCTTACAGAAAACAAGTCCTTTCGTCCTACTCACTAAACATAAAGTTCAATACCTTACTTATGAGAATGAGAGTTGAGAGTCTAAGACAGCCCCTCAATTTACAGACAGGGCCAAGTGAAATGTTCCCTCAAGTTGTGGGAACAGAACGCAGGTTCAAGATGAGGACCTGCTTCACTGCAGCCACACCAGCCTTTGATAGTCTTTGACGTCTTGATGATGGTCTTTCTTACCAGCATACGATGAAATCTTAGTGTTGTTTTAATGTGCATTTTTCTAATAACCAGAGATGTTGAATTCTTTTTTCATATGTTTATTGGCCATTTTACCTCTTCTGTGAAACATTCATTTCACTTGCCAGTTTTCTGATTGAGTCTTTTATTTTGGGTGACCTACCTTTTTTGAGTTTCTCATATATTCTAAATATTGTAGAATATTAGTCTAAATATTAGTCCACTACCCAAGGAACAGCTGCCAAATTTTTTCCCTTTTTGTAGGTTGTTTCTTCACTTTACCAATTTATCCTGTTGCTGTGTAGAATGTGTACAAAAACAAACAAACAAACAGCAACAACGAAACAAAGTAAAACAAAACCAAACAAAACAACGAGGACCTCAGCGCAAGCAGAGGGCCAGTCCTGGGCTTCTGCAGTAGACTGGCGCAAGGCTTCTCTTGAGTTCATGGTCCTGAATGTGATTTGGCAAAAGTCTGGGTGAGGACGCGGGCTGCAGAGGCCTCGCTTTGAGAACACATTTCGCATATGAACAGTGGTGGCAGGGTGCAAGGCTTCCAGACTGTCAGTGTGAAGCCATCTTACTCCTCACTTAGCAAAATTCATTAGGAGAACTTGGCTAAGTGAAGAAGTTCTTGATCTTTGAAAGCTATTAAAGATGACCTGACAAAGGAAAGGGGCTTTGTTCTCCTAATTTCTTTTACTGGTTACCTTGGACAAAAAAGTCCAGGGCAGGGCATAAGGTGGGAAACAGCTTCAGGAAGACAGTCAGATAATAACTCCCTATTTCAGCAAGGGACAAGGGTTATGTCGGAGGACATATTTTAAACCAGGATTTGAGACTGAAAGGAGGCGCTAGAAATTCGAGGATAGGGCATTCTGGGTACTAAAAACATACAGAGTATAATGCTCAGGACGAGGGATTCGAGCAGAACTTGGTATGAGGCAAGAGGTGCACACCCCGTACTGACACGGCTTTATATGTACATCCACAGCATGTCCCGTGCCCTTGAAGACAGCTTGCAGTGAGACAGTCTCATCAGTCTGTGTCTTTGGTTCATTTGGGTGAACAGGAAACCACAGATCCCTAAGAAGATCTCAAGGCTTCCCTCAAATTCAAGAAGGGCCTGTTGTAGGGAGGTCAAGTTGGAAGAGATTTAGCGGGCCACACACTATCTGCACCGTAGTATTTCAGAGTCAAAAGTCGCTATCCTCTTATCCCCCTTGGGTGGGTTTTTTTCCATGAAAACAAAGACACAACCACCTTTATCCCTTTGAGGTCCCCTTTGTTGACTCTCTCTTCCAGGAACAGGGGAGGGAGGTGACTCCTGGTGTTACCCATCCTAGAAAGGCCAGGGGAACTGTCCAGGTCAGTTGTTCTGGAGCTATGGAGAAAACCAGTCCCAGTCCCCCAGCAGGGCACTCTCTCCAGTCTCCTGCTCACCTGCTATTGGACAGATGCAGTGGTAGCCTGGTGTGGACTGGAGGGCAGAGGGAGCTAGGGACGACATTCTTCCTTAGGCTTGTTTCCAAGCTTGTGCGTCTCTATAGTGAGAGGCAGAGCCCTTCTCCATCTAGCGTGAACAGTGGGAGCCTACTGGGGGCATGGAAGCGGCCCTTCGTGGGGCTTCCCACTCTGTGGGAATTTACTGTTTCAGAGCTGGCGACGAGACAGATGCAGAGCGGTCAAGCACCAAACCAGGTACATGGGTGCTGACCGTTCCTAAATTTTCTATTTCCAGTAGGAATATTAAGGGCACTTTAAAGCAATCCACTTGTTATAAATGAGAGTGATAGGGTTCAGAACACAATACCCCAAAACATGGCACCTTAGCATATTGAATATTTTAATAAAAAGTAGCAAGCGCAGAAATCTCTGACCTTCTCCCAGCTCACCCCTCATTTGGAAAGCGCTCTCCTTATTCCTGGGGAACAGAAGCATTCCTGTCACTGAAGGCAAAGGGTCACAGAGAGGAGTTTGATCACACAGGCCTTGGAGAGTTTCCTCTGCATTCCAACTTTCTGTTCTTTTTCTCAATGGCACAACGTATAAATTCTCTAGGATTCTTGTTTATGGGGCGGGGGGGTAAAAAGAGGCTTTGCTTTCCCAGAATGCTAGACAAGGACCAAAACTCAGAGAGGGCCACAATTCACCCGACCAGTTATCCTCCTTGCTACATAACACAGTTAATGCCTTGGGCTTTATAATATTCATTTTCATGTAGATTATCCCTCAGGATCCTTAAAATCCATCCAAGAGGGGAAGGGAAGGAAGCGGTCTCTAAAGACTACCATACCAACTACCACATCTAGTACGCAGCACTCACTGAAACCTCATTTAGTCTTCATTTCTCAAATAAGGTAATTGAAGTACAGAGAAGCAAAACCTTAGCTATAGACACACAACTGCCAAGTGGGGGGAATAAACCCTGTTCTTGAACTTTCAAGTTGAATGTTCTTTTCTGTGCTCCTTGCTACTTCTATAGCCAGGCTGGTGATGGCTACTTTAAACATTTTAAGGTAGCGCCTTCAGGTTCGCAGTGGCATTTCAAGCCAATGTGACTTTTGTCCACTTGACTTTCCCATTATCCATAGTGACTATTGCTCTTCATTGAGTTGTTATAGACTAGCAGATCATATATATATATATATATATTATATATATATAGATATATATAATATATATATATATATCAGATGTTTATATATATGTATGGTGTGTGGGGGTAGAATACCTCAGAGACATGGGAGTATCATCCTAGTGACTTGTCCTAAATCGTCATGGGAGAAACAGCAGCAGTAAGAACAACAGAAAATCAAATGTGAACCATTAGAACACAAGTACACTTCCCACCTCGAGACAGAGAACAAAACTCCTTAGGAAGTCTTTAGAAAGGGTAAAGAAAGGCTTACAGCAGACTTCTTTCCATTAACTGTCTAATCTCAGTTCAAGACAGTTTAAGACACAGAAGAGCCATAAAGAGCCAGTGACGCAGTCTAGGGAGGGGGAAAGGAGCCCTCACTGGAGGGACATCAGAAAGTTCTGCTGTGACCCTGCCTGTCACCCACAATTTGAGTGTGAGCCTTGCTTGATACAGATTTCTGTGTCATACAAAATAGGAAAAATGTGGGAGGTTAGATAATGTAATGAAGATAGAACTATTACATTTTAGAATGTTTCCCTACATCTAACTGGATAGGAGTTAATCAGGATCCCGGTGAAGTCCTTCATTTGGCCTGATAGATCCAAAGTCACACATTCAGATGGGTGGGGGGAGATCTAGTTTAACACTGGTGAGAAAGATGCGATGTCTTGATTAACTCTCGGCCAGTAGCAATTCGCAGTGGAGCGGGGATGCTAAGTAGCACGGTGCCCTCAGCAGGAATAAGGTCTGGAATAAGGCACAGGATATAAAGTTTGAGAGTTAGAACGTATCTAGCCTTTCATGTCATAGCTGAAGAAACGGAGGCTCAGAGAGGCTGAGTTGCTTCCTTAAAGATGCACAGAGAGTTAAAGTCAGGACCAGGGCCTGCTGAGCCCTGGGTAATGTAAGTGATCATCCCGGAAGATCTGCAGTAGCGCCGTAATTTCAAAAAAGTAATAGGAAAAGGGAATATTCCCGGTGGGAGGCATCCAGGGTAAGGGACTTCAGAGATGGACACTGAGGGACACAATGAGTAGTCGGAGGGGGGTGGATGGTGGTGGCCACAGAAGCAGGAGAAAAGGACATTAAAAATAGAGCTCCACAGGCGTGGTGGCGCACGCCTTTAATCCCAGCACTCGGGGGGAGGCTGAGGTAGGAGGAGCATTGTGAGTTCGAGGCCGCCTTGGGCTACAACGCAAGCGCAAGGTTGGTCTGAGCTACACAGTGCGACCCTACCTCAAAAAACCAGGGCTGGGAGTTTGGCTTAGTGGCTTAAGCGCCTGCCCTGGCAGGTGCAAGGTTCTGAGTCCAATCCCTGGTGCCACAAAAAAAAAAAAAAAAAAAAAAAAATAGAGCTCCCTAGAAGGGGAATTAAGCCTTAGGTTTGCTTTCAGGGGCAGGTAGAGATCTAGCAGGCAGATCAGAAAGAAGAATATTATTATTATTATTATCATTATTATTATTTTGTGTGATTCTGGGGTTCACATTCAGAGGTCCTCTACCACTGAGCTACATCCTGAGGTCTTTTGATTTTGATTTTGATTCAGGACCTAAGTTGCCCAAGCTGACTTCAAACACATAATCCTACTGCCTCAGTGCCCTAAGCAGCTGGGCTTAACAGATATCTCATTGTTACGATGGTGAAATTCACCATTTAACTATTTTAAAGTACAGAATTCAGTGGCATTTAGAACATTCACAGAGATGTACAGCTATCACCACTATCCAGTTCCAGAGCTCTTTCAGCATTCCTTAAGGAACCCCCACACCCTCCTGTAGTAACTCCCTTTATCCCACCCTCCACATTTTATAACATAACTGGAACCACAGGTGAACAACACGCTTTGAAGCGGGGCTCAGTAGCGGGTCCAGCATACTTGAGTTCAGGCAAAGGTAGAAGTCTGCTCAGCATGAATACTGTGCGAAGGGCTCTGGTGCAAGAAGACTGGAAGGGATGGCTCTTTGGGGCTCCCCTTGCTTGGAGCTGGTGGCTGTCCCACAAACCTTGGGGTGACGTCCACCCATCATCTCAACTCTGCTGGCGGCACCATGTTCTACTGTATGACAAAACTCATGTCGTGCACACTCTGCTCTTTCTGGGCTCTTGTCTCACTTTCTTCTCCTTCCTGTTATTTTGACACTTGCTCCCAGCTTGCCTAAAGTGCCACCTGTCTTCTCACTAGACCATGTCTGACCTGGACATACAGCTTTCTGCTGAGCTGATATGGAGTTTCAGTCGGCTATTAGCACAGCCAGGCATGTATTAAGAACAGGGATAAGCAAAGATCACCTGAGCTTTAACTACATTGATTTGGCCCAATAAACTCAGGGATAATCTATAAAACCTGACAGTTGAAGGCAATAAAATTAGCTGCAAAGGAACTGCAAGGTGGAAACAATGTTTTGGGGTGTTCTATGTGCAATACACACTCACACAGAGAAGCCACTAAAAAAGATACAATGTAAGACTTCCAACAGCTCCGGGGAGTGGCTTCCTGTTCCAGAAACTAGACTTTAAAAAGCAGAAAGGAAACTAAAGAGGGTAGTGAAAGTATCATTCTCCAGGTGATGATAATGGAATTCATCCTATGACTGGAAATCACATTACAAGCTCAGAGCTGCTTCGTGTCATGGCTGAAAGTTATTTTTATTTTGTTGCTGCTGTAGTTGTTTTAGTCTTTTTCAGACGGGTCTCATTATGTATGCCGGACTGCCCTTGAACTCACCACATAGCCCAGACCGAACTTGAACTCATAGTGATCCTCATGCCTCAGCCTCTCGAGTGCTGAAATGATAGGTATGCACCAACATGCCTGGCTATTTTGTTTGTCTGCTTCTTTTCTGTTGTTCTTTTATTTTGTTTTTAAAAATAGTTAAGGACCATATACTGGGTTGAAGAGTGTCATCCAAAAATTCATGCCTATTCGGAATCTCCGAATGTGAAACTATTTGGAAATAGGGTCTGAGGAGATATAACGAGTAAGATGAGGTCATGCTGGGTTAGAGGATGCCCTGGTCCAATGACTGGCTTTCTTATAATCAGAGAGAGATTTGGGCACATACAAGGATTCACAGAAAAGTGTCATGTGGAGATGGAGGCAGAAAGTGGAGCGGTGCACCACAGATGCCGAGGAGCCACCAGGCCAGAGAGAGGAAGGAAGGGTTCTTTCCTAGAGCTTCGTGGGATCCTTCCCTAAACTGATGAGCATTTTAGAACACCTAACCACGCTGACACCTTGACTGCAGGTTGCTGGCCTTCAGAACTGGGAAAGAATGTATTTCCAGCAGTTCAAGTGACTCAGAAAACTAATTTAGAGCACATTTTGGTTTCCTCTTCTTTTATACAATATACAAATCTACTTTAAAAATGGAAATATATTCTAGTTCCTATAACTAAATCTCATTATATTCGGGGTACAAATTCTAAACAGGTTTAGAAACAAGTAGGGTCTGATTCCACTCACTACAGGGCTTCCTTTCTAACGGTCATGTTTGTTTTGTTTGTTTAGCTTGTTTCCAGGAGGACAGGACAGACCTGCAGACCCCATTGTCTTCAGACTTCTCTCTCCATCTTTGGAGATCCCTTTTCTGAAGCTGCCAAGCGAAGCCTCCTTTTACACTGCTCATTCTTTGCTCCTCGTTCTGCTTTGCCAGAGCAAGGCCTGGCCTTGCAGACTGTCACGTGCTGGCCGAGCCGTGATTCCTCCATGTTGATTATAATTTTATCACATCATATGGGATCCCTCTGGTGGTTACTAGGGGGTACATCAGCACTGAGAGATTAGAGCCAAACCAAAGAACTTTCAAAGCTAGACGACAGAGGAATTTAAGAGTTTGTAAGCAAACAACCCACTGCTGAGCTGTTCCCAGGGTTTGTTCTGGGCTTGTAAGGCAGCTCCTGGGATGAGGAGGGGGAAGGAGGGGTGCAAAATACTTCACCAGTGACCCCAGCAAGCTCTCATCACTTGTATTAGTGGATATACCAGATGAGGAACTGCCTCGCCCTGGAAAAGCAGCTTGGAGCCTCCCAGTCACATCAGTGGAGTGGCTTGAGCCTCTGGGTGAGAGGCTGACGGGACAGTATTCCCAAACCTTGACATGAGACAGGTTCTGAGCATCTCAGGAGAAGATTCTCTCAGTGACTCTTCCACATCAGTCAAATCCAGACTTTGTTTTATTTATGATTTAAATATAACAGCATCTGTCTGGCCAGACCTAGCCTGTCACTTGGTTTACAACAGTAGCAGAATAAAAAATAACACACCAAATGAGTACATTTTCTTGGCTGGCTGGAGCACTCAGAGTTGACATTGGTAAGGCTCTAGTAAAGGGCCTTTATGTCCTGATTTGCACAGATGTGCTAATTTATAGCATATTCATCAGAAGACCTAAATTAATTGTTCTCCGATGAATTTATAACACCTCCTTTCTGCTTCTGCAGCCTCCTCCTCCCCGCCAAGTACACTGAAAAGGTCAACAGTACTATCACATGCAACACATTGAAACTTCCTTCCAAGCTTATAATTAAAGCTAATTAGTAGTTTTGGTAATTAGCACATGTAAGCTTCCTACTCTCTGAATTAATAAGACTCACTCAGGTTTTGAGCCAAGTAGACTTTTCATTTGCTGGTTCTGATCCTGAACTGTGTTTCACTTCTTAACTTACAACATGTCTGTTCAGAGTGGAATACTGGAAAGTGACCATACTTACAACGGCCTGCTCTCCAGCCAGAGTGTGGTTTGTGGTCAGCATAAGGTCGAACTGTTGTTACCAGATGAAATCAGAACCCCTCGGATCGTCAGTAACAGACCGATCTCGGCTTCTTCCTGAGAAACACATTGTGCCCAGTGACCGTGCCACATGGACTCAGCAACCTCAAGGACACTCTTTTTCACTGATGCCACCCACTGACAACACATCTGCACTGAGCACATCGATTCCACTTTATTTTAACAGAATGCAGAGGCGATGGCTCTGAGGTGCCAAGAAATAACTGCTCATTTTGATTCAATTAAAAGTCAAAGAGAGAAAAGTCATTAGACAGATCAGTTTCTGCTTTTATGTAGACAAACTGATGCTCCAAATAGTTGCATGCTTCTTTTTTTAGTCCATGTGTGGGCATCCTGCCTGCCCAGATAGAATTAAAAGTGTGCTTTCAAAATCAAGAAATCAAATCTACGTCCTATTAAAGAGGAGGGGGAGGAGGAGGAGGAGGAGGAGGAGGAGAAGAAGAAGAAAAAGAAGAAGAAGAAGAAGAAGAAGAAGAAGAAGAAGAAGAAGAAGAAGAAGAAGAAGAAATTTTTTTGCAATTTGTTTTCAAACCTTGCAAACATTCCGAGAAAAATTTTCTCAGTGGGGTGAGTTCATGTGTTCCCCTACCCCATAGTATTTTCAGGGAAAGGGAAGAGAGGGGGAAGGAAAGGAAGCAGAGGAAGGAAAGGAGGCAAGCAGGAAAGGAAGGAGGGAGGTAAGGAGGTAGGCAGAGAAAGAACACAGCTTGGTGATTCACTGGATTCCTTGTAAGTTCAAGACAATGGTGGGCTGCTCACAGCACCAGTAACTTTGATGCACAAAGGAGAAGAACAATCATTCACGCACAGACGGGATGACAGGACAGCACTGGGTCACCAGAGTGAGTGTTCCCATTTTAATGACACACTGAATGCCACAGTGATGGTAATGTTTGGATCCATACAAGACGCAGCAGCTGTCAGAGTGCATGGAATTCCAGAACCCTGGCAAGCCGAGGTAGGAGGATCACGAGTTCAAGCCCAGCAAGGGCAAGAGCTCCAGATACACAATGGAACCGAGAGCCCCAGGAACTACTTCAGGAAGTGCCACCCACCAGATTCGGTGAGGTCTGGGTTCCATTTGGTAGTCCTGCCTTTAAGAGGCAGACAGGGAGACTGATCAGCTCCTGGAGTTGCAGGAGTGAGTTTCCTTGAAACGGGAACCACAACTCTTAGGAACTGGACCACAGACTTCAGTCCTGGAGTTGCCCAAGTAGTTCCACAAAGAATGCAACCGTAGCCCCCACGTGCCTGGTGCTGGCATCGAGTTGGAGTCCTGTGTTTGCGTGTGAATGAGACAGACAGCAGGAGGGCTCTGACCTGACCACGGTGTTGAGTCCAAAGCGAGTGCTGAGTACCAATCTGTGGTTCCATGACGATCCTCATAAGACTAGGGGCAAAGATAGGCCCCTGGGAGCTCAGCCGGTGCTGGCAGACACCTGAAAGATCTCCACGAGGAGGCGCTGTAGGTGGACTAAGGAGTGTGTGGCGGTGATGTTAAGCTGACTCCTGGAAAGCTCTGGACCTTCTGTGAACTTGATTGGCTGACATTTGGGATGCAATGGCCTGCTCAGGGCTCATTTGATAAGAAGATAATTAGCCAGGTGTTCGGGGTTGTTGCAGGGCACCCTGGCCACCCTGACCAATTTCCTTACATGACTGTTGGTGAGATGTCTCGGTACCCCAGAGACTGAGTTTCAGGCTTGGAGGACGGACGGTGAGCCATCTTGATGCACTGGAGATTGAGCCTCGGGTTTTTGGGACTAACTGAATGAGAAACAAATGTGCTTCCCAGTTAGGGTAGGTTAGGAAATCAAGGGGCTCAGGGAATTAAACACCCCTGATAGTCCCTTTGGACTGACGTTAAGGACTTGGGGTGAAAAACAAAAAAGAACGCTAATATGACAACGTATGGTTGTTTCATTTGGCCACAAACCCCCCACTCTCACTCTAACCATCTTCTGGCCAAAGCTCGGATCAGACAAGGACTGGGTATGTCAACTGTTGATGAATTTGTTAATGATAAAAGAGCGGGGTCTTTGGAGGAGAGAGACTATACCCTGTGTTGGTGATAGGGACCAATTTTCTTCTTTCCCCTAAAAACTTGGGGACTTAACAAGAAAAGACTCTGGATCCCTCCTCTACATGGAATCCCTGTCCCCAGCCTGTAACTTCCAACACTCCAGGCTGATGGCTCCATTTAGAGTAGAGCTGGCACACACCTAGAGGGGCCCAATTGCTGGTGCCATGGCCACAGCTGCGTGGGGGCAAAAGACTGCATTTTCCTTGGCTCAGGAGAAAATCACAAAGACACAACTCCCTCTTCCCCAATAAAAAGTGTCAGTCACAAAATGTTCATGCTGTGGGAGCCAGCCCAGAGTCACAATAAGAACCCATTATCACAAATCTTGGCTAGTTAATAAATTGACTTTTGGCTTCCAATTTATGTTGGTATTTTTTATTTATTAATATGCTGAAAACATTTCTTATGGATTGTAAATTCTTAAACTACAATTCCAGGGTTAACTTGCTCTCTTCTCTGTGTTCTGTAGGTGTTAACAGAAGAGTACTAATTCAAAGTTACTGGAAAGTCTGTTGACAGCCAGTCAAATTAAAAAATGTAATAACCTGAGACCAAAGGAAAAAGAAGAAAAATATAACCAAACTTACAGAAAAATAATCTTAAATCAAAAACTGGGTTAAATATAAAAAGGGGACAACTCAGACCCCTTTAACTTTTTTCTGATGTTTACCCAAAAGGTAGGGAGCTGAATAGTAGAAGAGCATAAGGCCTCCCACCAGGTGGGGAGGGTGGGGGCCCTTGGCTTCTGGTTTCCTTGATATGCGATCTATAATTAAATAAAAAGTTGATTTTTTTTCTCCAAAGATAAATTAGAAAACAGAAGACAACACCTCAAGGCTTTCCCCGCTAAAACTGTTTCTAGTTACAAGTTTATAGTAAGAGGTTTACCTCTCCCACCTCCTTACTGGTATTAGTTTATGGCAAGAAATGTCTATGCTAATGGGTTACCCCAAAAAGTTCTGACTAGTCCATGTATAATGAACCTACAACAGATTATTATAGCGAAGTGCAACTTGGCTAATATTTCTAAGGGTGCACTCTGATCTAAAAGTAATGTCTTGTGTGTCTGTCTTTTTTGTTTATTGCTTTAAGGTACCTACAGCAATTTTATTTTTTTCTGGCTCTTTTGGCCTCCCACATAAAAACCAGTTACCTAGCTAAGTTTGGGCTGGAGATATAGCTCAGTGGCACAAGCAAGCCTGAGGTCATGAGTTCGATCCCTGGTACCAAATTAAAAAAAAAAAAATTCTAAGTCCACTTACAAGATTACAGGATGAGGGATAAGAGACTTCAATGTCACATGGGACTTACAAATAGAGGCCCTAAGAACATAAAGGTTACATACGATTTAAATTGTGTATGTTTCTCCATTTGAATTTTAAATTATATGTTCTACATAGATTGCCTTATAGATAAGTAAACACTTAGGATATTAACTCAAATGGT